>CAUYLG010070652.1:0-10075 GCA_963573385.1 Cacajao melanocephalus
GGATTGCTTTGGCTATACTGGCTCTTTTTTGGTTCCATATGAAATTTAAAGTAGTTTTTTCTAATTCTGCGAAGAAAGCCAATGGTAGCTTGATGAGGATAGCTTTCAATCTGTAAATTACTTTGGGCTATATGGCCATTTTTACAATATTGATTCCTCCTATCCATGAGCATGGAACACTTTTTCATTTGTTTGTGTCCTCTCTTATTTTTTTGAGCAGTAGTTTGTAGATCTCCTTGAAGAGGTCCTTCACATCTCTTGTAAGTTGTATTCCCAAGTATTTTATTCTCTTTGCAGCAATTGTGAATATGAGTTCACTCATGATTTGGTTCTCTGTTTGTTATTGGTGTATAGAAGTGCTTGTGATTTTTGCACATTGATTTTGTATCCTGAGACTTTGCTGAAGTTGCTTATCAGCTTAAGAAGATTTGGGGCTGAGACGACGGGGTTTTCTAAATGTACAATTATGTCATCTGCAAACAGAGACAACTGACTTCCTCTCTTCCTATTTGAATACCCTTTATTTCTTTCTCTTGCCTGATGGCCCTGACCAAAACTTCCAATACTATATTGAATAGGAGTGGTGAGAGAGGGCATCCTTGTCTTGTGCTGGTTTTCAAAGGGAATGCTTCCAGCTTTTGCCCATTCAGTGTGATATTGGCTGTGGGTTTGTCATAAGTAGCTCTTATTATTTAGAGATATGTTCCATCAATACCTAGTTTATTTAGAGTTTTTAGCATGGAGGGGTGTTGAATTTTGTTGAAGGCCTTTTCTGGCTCTATTGAAATACTCATGTAGTTTTTGTCACTGGTTCTTTTCATGAGATGGATTGTGTTTATTGATTTGCATATGTTAACCAGCCTTGCATCTCAGGGATGGAGCCGACTTGACTATGGTGGATAAGCTTTTTGATGTGCTGCTGGATTCAGTTTGCCAGTATTTTATTGATAATTTTCCCATTAATGTTCATCAGTGATATTGGCCTAAAATTTCTGTTGTTGTTGTGTCTCTGCCAGGTTTTGGTATTGGGATGGCGCTTGCCTCATAAAATGAGTTAGGAAGGATTCCCTCTTTTTCTGTTGTTTGGAATAGTTTCAGAAGGAATGGTACCTGCTCCTCTTTGTACATCTGGTAGAATTTGGCTGTGTATCCATCTGGTTCTTAGCTTTTTTTGGTTGGTAGGCTATCAATTACTGCCTCAATTTCAGAACTTGTTATTGGTCTATTCAGGGATTTGACTTCTTCCTGGTTTAGTCTAGGGAGGGTATATGTGTCCAAGAATTTATCCATTTCTTTTAGATTTTCTAGTTTATTTGCCTAGACGTGTTTCTAGTCTTCTCTGATGGCAGTTTGTTTTTATGTGGCATCAGTGGTGATATCCCCTTTATCATTTTTTATTGTGTCTATTTGATTCTTCTCTCTTTTCTTCTTCATTAGTCTGGCTAGCAGTCTATCTAGTTAGTTAATCTTTTCAAAAAACCAACTCCTGGATTCATTGATTTTTGAAGGGTTTTTCATACCTCTATCTCCTTCAGTTCTGCTCTGATCTTACTTATTTCTTGTCTTCTGCTAGCTTTTGAATTTGTTTGCTCTTGCTTCTCCAGTACTTTTAATTGTGATGTTAGGGTGTCGATTTTAGATCTTTCTTGCTTTCTCCTGTGGACATTTAGTGCTATCAATTTCCCTCTAAACACTGCTTTAGCAGTGTTCCAGAGATTCTGGTATGTTGTGTCTTTGTTCTCATTAGTTTCGAAGAACTTATTTATATCTGCCTTAATTTAGTTATTTACCCAGTAGTCATTCAGGAGCAGGTTGTTCAGTTTCCATGTAGTGTGTGGTTTTTAGTGAGTTTCTTAATCCTGAGTTCTAATTTGATTGCACTGTGGTCTGAGAGATTGTTATAATTTTCGTTCTTCTGCATTTGCTGAGGAGTGTTTTACTTCCAATTTTGTGGTCAATTTTAGAATAAATGTGATGTAGTGCTGAGAGAAATGTACATTCTGTTGATTTTGGGTGGAGAATTCTGTAGATGTTTATTAGGTCTGCTTGGTTCAGAGCTGAGTTCAAGTCCTGGATATCCTTGGTAATTTTCTGTCTCATTGATCTGTCTAATATTGACAGTGGGGTGTTAAAGTCTCCCACTATTATTGTGTGGGAGTCTAAGTCTCCTCGCAGGTCTCTAAGGACTTGTTTTATGAATCTGGGTGCTCCTGTATTGGGTGCATATATATGTAGGATAGTTAGCTCTTCTTGTTGCATTTTCCCTTTACCATTATGTAATACCTTTCTTTGTCTCTTTTGATCTTTGTTGGTTTAAAGTCTGTTTTATCAGAGACTACAATTACAACCTCTGCTTTTTTCTGCTTTCCATTTGCTTGGTAAATATTCCTCCATCCCTTTATTTTCAGCCTACGTGTGTCTTTGCACATGAGATGGGTCTCCTGAATGCAGCACACCAATGGGTCTTGACTCTTTATTCAATTTGCCAGTCTGTGTCTTTTAATTGGGGCATTTAACCCATTAACATTCAAGGTTAATATTGTTATGTGTGAATTTGATCCTGTCATTATGATGGTAGCTGGTTGTTTTGCCCATTAGTTGATGCAGTTTCTTCATGGTGTTGATGGTCTTTACAATTTGGTATGTTTTTGTAGTGGCTGGTATTAATTTTTCCTTTCCATATTTAGTGCTTCCTTCAGTAGCTCTTGTAAGGCAGGCTTGGTGGTGACAGATCTCTTAGCATTTGCTTGTCTGTAAAGAATTTTGTTTCTCCCTCGCTTATGAAGCTCAGTTTGGCTGGATATGAAATTCCGGGTTGAAAATTCTTTTCTTTAAGAATGTTGAGGCCAGGGGTAGTGGCTCATGCCTGTGATCCTAGCCCTTTGGGAGACCAAGGTGGGTGGATCACGAGGTCAGGAGATTGAGATCATCCTGGCCAACATGGTGAAACCCTGTCTCTACTAAAAATACAAAAAATTAGCTGGGCATGATGGCGTGTGCCTTTAGTACCAGCTACTCGGGAGGCTGAGGCAGGAGAATTGCTTGAACCCAGCCTGGTGACACAGTAAGACTCCGCCTCAAAAAAAAATGTTGAATATTGGCTTCCACTCTCTTCTGGCTTGTAGAGTTTTTGCAGAGAGATCTGCTGTTAGTCTGATAGGCTTCCCTTTGTGGGTGACCCGATCTTTCTTTCTGGCTGCCCTTAACATTTTTTCATTCATTTCAACTCTTGTGACTCTGACGATTATGTATCTTAGGGTTAATCTTCTCAGGGAGTATCTTTGTGGTGTTCTCTCATTTCCTGAATCTGAATGTTGGCCTGTTATGCTAGGTTGGAAAAGTTCTCCTGGATAATATCCTGAAGAGTGTTTTCCAACTTGGTTCCATTCTCTCCATCACTTTCAGGTACACTAATCAAATGTAGGTTTGGTCTTTTCACATAGTCCCATATTTCTTGGAGGTTCTGTTCATTTCTTTTCATTCTTTTTTCTCTAATCTTGTGTTCACGCTTTATTTCATTGAGTTGATCATTTATGTTCTTTCCTAAAGTGGTTATTCTAGTCAGCAATTCCTCTAACCTTTTCTCAAGGTTCTTAGCCTTCCTGCATTGGGTTAGAACATGCTCCTTTAGCTTGGAGGAGTTTGTTATTACTCACCTTCTGAAGCCTACTTCTGTCAATTTGTTAAACTCATTCTCTGTCCACTTTTGTTTCCTTGCTCGCAAGGAGTTGTGATCCTTTGGGGGAGAAGAGGCATTCTGGTTTTTGGAATTTTCAGCCTTTTGAGCTGTTTTTTTTCTCATTTTCATGGATTCATCTACCTTTCATCTTTGATATTGGTAACCTTCGAATGGGGTTTCTGTGTAGATATGCTTTTTGTTGATGTTGATGCTATTTCTTTCTGTTTGTTAGTTTTCCTTCTAACAATCAGGCCCCTCTGCTGCAGGTCTGCTGGCGTTTGCTGGAGGTCACCTCCAGATGCTGTTTGCCTGAGTACCACCAGCGGAGGCTTCAAAACAGCAAAGATTGCTGCCTGTTCCTTCCTTTGGAAGCTTTGTCTCAGAGGGGCACCTGCCAGATGCCAGCTGAAGCTCTCCTGTATGAGATGTTTGTCAACCTCTTCTGGGAATTGTCTCCCAGTCAGGAGGCATGGGGGTCAGGGACTCACTCCCAGTCAGGAGACAGAGGAGGCAGTCTGTCCCTTAGCAGAGCTCAAACACTGTGCTGGGAGATCTGCTGCTCTCTTCAGAGTTGGCAGGCAGGAATGTTTATGTCGCTGAAGGTGTGACCACAGCTGCCTGTTCCACCAAGTGCTCTGTCCCAGGGAGATGGGAGTTTTATCTATAAGCCCCTGACTGGGGCCACTGTCATTCTTTCAGAGATGCCCTGCCCAGAGAGGAGGAATCTAGAGAGGCAGTCTGGCTACAGTGGCTTTGTGGAGCTGTGGTGGGCTCTGCCCAGTTCAAACTTCCGGAGGCTTTGTTTACACTGTGAGGGGAAAACCGCCTTCTCAGGCCTCAGTAATGGCAGATCCCCTTTCCCCACCAAGCTTGAGCATCCCAGGTCAACTTCAGACTGCTGTGCTGGCAGCAAGAATTTCAAGCCAGTGGATCTTAGCTTGCTGGGCTTTGCGGGGGTGGGATCCATTGAGCTAGACCACTTGGCTCCCTGGCTTCAGCTCACTTTCCAGGGGAGTGAACAGTTCTGTCTTGCTGGCATTCCAGGGGCCACTGGGGTTTGAAAAAAACTCCTGCAGCTAGCTTGGTGTCTGCCCAAATGGCTGCCCAGTTTTGTGCTTGAAACTTAGGACCCTGCTGGTATAGGCACCTGAGGGAATCTCCTGGTCTGTGGGTTGTAAAGACCATGGGGAAAGTGTAGCATCTGGGCCAGAGTGCACCATTCCTCACGGCACAGTCCCTTATGGCTTCCATTGGCTAGGGAGGGAGTTCCCCAACCCCTTGCCCTTCCTGAGTGAGGCAATGTCCCACCCTGCTTCTGCCCACCCTCCATGGGCTGCACCCACTGTCTAACCAGTTCCAGTGAGATGATCTGGGTACCTCAGTTGGAAATGCAGAAATCACCCGCCTTCTGCATTGATCTCACTAGGAGCTGCAGCCCAGAGCTGTTCCTATTTGGCCATCTTGCCAGCCACCCGCTTAGCTTGTTTTCTTAAAAAATATATATTGTGTGTTCTTAAGAGAAATGAACTCTGTTTCCAGTGACTAAAATGGAGTGCCATAGAGTAGGTGGCCAATTCATTATTGATATTTTTCCATTGATGTCCAGGGCACCCAGCTGGCAGGTGAAGCCTTCCAGCTCATTGGTTATTGTTAGATCACAGCTCCTGGCCATTGTGCAAAGTAGGATAGTAGTGGTTTAGGTTCATCTAACTTCAAAAGAAAGCTAGGTAGTTAATGCATCCAGTGTCACTTGGCCAGTTCCTGCAAAACTAAGGATTTCCAAAAGAATAGTCTGACCTGTAGCCCAAGAGAGAATAAAATATCTCACCAAGTCTTGGTGAGTTAAGAATACTTTGGTATTTTATTTTCTTCCTATCTTCCCTGCCCCTCTTTAACCCTGTTTAAATGTTCTTGGGATACCTGGAAGTCAGATGGCATTCCCTGAAGCACCTAGTAAAATGTAAGGTGACACTATGAACCCTTGCCAACATCTAACAAACAATATAATGTTTAAAAATCACTCTTTTCCTATAATAAAAGTTTCAGCTGATCATTTCTCAGAATTAGAACCTTGGTTGGGAAGCACAGGGAGTCCTATTACTAAGATATGCTTTTCTTCCTTTATCTTGAGTGTCATTTTCACATCTTTAAAAGTACTCTTATGTTATTAAAAAGTCCTGAAACATGTCTCATTTCTTTCTGTTATCCCCCTCGTGTTTTACACCTTTGTTAATGATCTGGGAGATGGAGAAAGTAGCACATAAGTGAAATTTGCCAGCACTGACAAATTAAATAGTTGCAAAGGGTTCAAAGAGAGGGAGGGAGGGAAGATGAGCAGGAAATAAAAAGTCACACTATTCTTAATAAGTAATGAGAAAATGTCTAGCCACTGCCATGAGTGACTCATCTGAAGCATTAACACCCTAACTTAGACATGCGATAATAACTGGCAGAGAAGATGAAACTCATCAGCAAGGCTAGTCTTTCATATTCCTTGGTGTAAAATGCCAGAGGGTTGCCCCATTCCACTTTCAATGCAAGGCAGTGGATGCTTTCACTGACCTCATGGTGAAAGAGTGTTACCAACTGAGACTGTGGTCTTGCATATGATTTTGGAAAGCAGAGTCTGGTTAGGAAGGAGCCACTCTCCTGGCCCCTGGAGAACAAGTTTTAGAATTACTCAAACAGTGGGAGTCCTCCCCATTTACCCCCAAGTCCACTCCCATGCTGAGCATCACAGAGCTTGGCTGTATCTGCAGGCACCTGCAGAACAGTGGGGGTGATCTTAGGGTCAAGGGCAAGTTGAGGACCAGGGTGGGGAGTGAAATTGCAAGTGTTTCCCTTTCCCTTAGGTTTCTGGAGGTCTGTGGAGGTGAAGAGTGAACAAACCATCATCATGATCACCATGTGACTTTTTATTTCCTGCCCATCTTCCCTGCTATTGCTTATTTAGCAACTGGCATGTGCAGAAACTATTGTATCTACTCCTGGCCATCACTGGGCAAGGTAGTATTAGAATGCTATTCTCCAAAAAAGAAAATAGTTCAGAGGGATTAAATGCCTTGATTACTTAATCCAGATTCACACAGTCAGTTGGTGGAAGGCATGGCAGCCTGACTGCTAAACATAGCCTTTTCCCTTCCCTCTGCTATTTCTTGCCTGCAATATTGAGTAGCGACTAATTTGTATGTGCTCAGTATAAATAAAGATCTATGCACCTTTACCTGCCCCCCACCACATGCTGACCCAATTCCTCTAATTCCTAATCCCACCACCTTTTCCTGAAGTTTTGTTATTGTTGTTGCTATTATAGGTTAGTTCCTTCTGGATCTCTGTGGCTTCTCTCTGAAATCTCCAGCAGCAGGCCAACCCCATAGCATTTTTCTGAAATGCGAACACCGTCCCGCCACCATATCCCCTGCAGAATGATTGTCCAAAGGAGGGATGTTTTCTCCTTATTTTGATTGCTTGTCAAACACAGGGCTCAAATACCCACAAAGTCCATTAACTAAACTTCAACACAATGGTGGAAACAAGTTTAGTTTTATTTACAGTTTTATCTGCTATTTCTATACCACAGTTTTTTAACTGCAACTGAAGATTCTAGTCTTGACAGAAGACTAACTTTGTGAGAGGTAGGCGGTGGGAAAAAATAGACAATCTGACTCCAAGAAAAGTATCTTAAGGGGAAAAAAACTTCCTTTTTCAAGCACCTTTGCCACCTACACTTCAAGTCAAGCAGAATGTTACCAAATATTGTTTCCTAAATATGTCCTTCGGGTTCTGTGAAATAGTAATGCTTTAAAGAGTATAAAGAGCTAAAAAAATGAGGATTTATTCTGGGAGAGCGGTTTTCAACGTGTGGTCTTAGAAATTCTGGGCCATAGCTGAGACCCTTTCAGGGAATCTGCATAGTTAAAACTATTTTCACAATAAAATTAAGATACATTATTGCCTTTTTTACTCTTATTCTCTTGTGAGAAGACTATGAAGTTTCCAGAGTCTGCGTGACATGTAATGATGCCATTGCTCTGACAGCTTGTATTTAGATATTTTTCACTTTCTTACATTTATTCTCTAATATGATAAATATTGATGTAATCTACATAAGCATATATTCTTTGGGGTTCCCAGTAAAATTTATGAGTATGTCTTGGTTCATTTGGGCTGCTGTAACAAAATACCACAGGCTGGGTGTCTTATACATAACCAATATTTCTTTCTTTTAGTTCTGGAGGCTAGAAAGTCTAAGACTAAGGCACTGGCAGATCTGGCATCTAGTGAGGCCTGTTTCTCATAGAGGGCACCTTTTCTGTGTCATCATATGGCAGAAGGGACAAACAAACTCCCTCAGGCCTCTTTTATAAAGAGCATTAATCCCATTCATGGGGCTTCTCTCCCATGACCTAATCACCTCCCAAAGTTCCTATCTACTAACAACATCAATTTGAGGGTTAGGATTTCAGCATGTGAATTTGGGGGGCACAAACATTCAGATTAGAGTGGAGTGTAAAAAGATCAAGAAAACAAAAAGTCTGAGAGCTGCTGCTGCAAAACATACTTGCTCATTTGAACTTAGCCCCTCATGAAATATTCAGGAAAGAAGACAACATGTCAGCATTATGGGGAGTGTGAAGGTAACAAGAGGGAAAGTAACCTGAGTTCCAGTATTCCCACAGACTGCTCTGAGCACATTGGGCTGGGGCTTGCACCTGGCCAGTTTTCACTGCACACAGAGTAGCAAACTGAAGGCAGGACACAAACGAGCAATGGTTTATTCATGATATGCACACTCATTCAGAGTTAATACTGAGCAAAATTGAGGTAATTCACATGGGAATTCAAATGAAAATGGGTCTGCACACATGTTGGGTTTCCCAGTTCATTTGGCCGTGCACAAGTACCTGGAGAGCCATCTGAGGCACGCCGCACGAATCTGCAGTGTCTGTCTGTGCTCTTTGAAGAGTACAGAAAGGAAACCAGAGAAAAAAGGCATGCATGCCTGGCACTGGCTCTTCTTTGCTTCTGAATGAAAGATGTGAAGGCATGATGGCTTTACAGAGAGCCCACCTGTTCAATCTTATCGAGGATGGCACTCCTAAAACAAGTGATTGAGCTCAGTCTCAAAGTTGTCTCATTGACTGTCACGCAAATACGGTCTAATTGGTTACTCTGAGTGCAATCAAACATAACGATACACATTTGGTGGTTTCATTTGCACCCAAAGTTGAAATTATCTGATAAAATAAGAAATAGCACTGAGGTCCACTGCTTCAGAACTTTGGGACATTAAAAGAGGAATAGAGTGTCCACTTCTAAAGATCAAGTTCCATGACAACTATCTCCTGGTATTGATCAATGTCTTTATTATTTTTATTTATTTATGTATTCTTATCGTAATATTGGCTTTATTTTATTTTTTTATTTTACTTTAGGTTCTGGGGTATATATGCAGGATTGTTGCACAGGTACATACATGGCAAAGTGGTTTGCTGCCTCTATCCCTCCATCACCTATATCTGGCATTTCTCCCCATGTTATCCCTCCCCAACCTCCCCACCCCCCACTGTCCCTCCCTCAGCCATCCGCCCAACAGACCCCAGTGTGTGATGTTCCCCTCCCTGTGCTCATGTGTTCTCATTGTTCAATACCCACCTATGAGTGAGAACATGTGGTATTTGGTTTTCTGTTCCTGTGTCAGTTTGCTGAGAATGATGGTTTCTTGATTCATCCATGTCCCTACAAAGAACATTAACTCATCCTTTTTTATGGCTCAGTAGTATTCCATGGTATATATGTGCCACATTTTCTTCATCCAGTCTATCATTGATGGGCATTCAGGTTCAAGCTACCATTTACCTTCTTCACAGAACTGGAAAAAACCACTTTAAACTTCATATGGAACCAAAAGAGAGCCTGCATAGCCAAGGCAATCCTAAGCAAAAAGAACAAAGCTGGAGGCATCACACTACCTGACTTCAAACTATACTACAAGGCTACTGTAACCAAAACAGCATGGAACTGGTACCAAAACAGATATATAGACCAACGGAACAGAACAGAGGCCTCAGAAGAAACGTCACACATCTACAATCATCTGATCTTTGACAAACCTGACAAAAACAAGCAGTGGAGAAAGGATTCCCTGTTAAATAAATGGTATTGGGAAAACTGGCTAGCCATCTGTAGAAAGTTGAAACTGGACCCCTTCCTTACACCCTACACTAAAATTAACTCCAGATGGATTAAAGATTTAAACATAAAACCTAACACCATAAAAATCCTAGAGGAAAACCTAGGCAAAACCATTCAGGAGATAGGCATAGGCAAGAACTTCATGACTAAAACACCAAAAGCATTGGCAACAAAAGCCAAAATAGACAAATGGGATCTAAT
>CAUYLG010070653.1:0-90681 GCA_963573385.1 Cacajao melanocephalus
TCCCTTCTCAGAGATCTTTGCACAAGCCCATTTTATGAGACTCTCATGCAGTCTCCATATTGAGAAGGCATTCGTGGGACCAGAGCAGTATTGCCTGCTCTGCAACTACCACGCGGTGTTCCCTGCTATTACTGCACTCTCACATGGTCTTTACCTTAGGACTCCTGTTGCCACTTGATTTCTAATTAACTGCACCAAAAATATAGTCTAGTTCAGTGTATAAACTTCAGTCTACTCTGAGCCAAGCAAGCTTATAATTATTTAGCTAGAATTAACATAGGTCTCCCCCGGCCATCTTGACCCACAGTACTCACTTCCGGTTCTTGCCTCCCTGCAGAGTGGGCACATGCCCGCCGTGCGGGTTTGGGACGTGGCAGAGCGTAGCCAGGTGGCTGAGCTGCAGGAGCACAAGTATGGTGTGGCTTGTGTGGCCTTCTCTCCTAGCGCCAAGTACATTGTCTCTGTGGGCTACCAGCATGACATGATCGTCAACGTGTGGGCCTGGAAGGTGAGTGGCTGGGTGGGGTGGCCTGGCAGCTTCACAGTGGTCAAATGTCAGCTGGGGAGGCAAGAGACTACTGACCTGCACTGCTCCATCCACCCCACCGAGCCCTTCTCATTGTAGAAAAGGATTTGAAGCAGAAAAGAGCCACCGTGTAGCCAAGCATGTTGGTAGAAGGGGGCTAGCTTTATGCCTTACAAGGTCTTCTGCAGAAAACGAATCTTTTCAGCTCCTCTAGAAAGGGATTCTTTCCCCACCCCTCTTTTTCCAGCCAGTAAATTCTGGAAAAAAACACTTTTTCAAGTACCAATTCTAACTCTCCTCCATTCTCTGAGTCACTGTCTTCTTAGCTCCAAGAGACAGAGCCTTGATTCTTCCTTTGGCATCCCCTCCAGAAAAACAGCGTGGTGGCCTCCAACAAGGTGTCCAGTCGGGTGACAGCAGTGTCCTTCTCTGAGGATTGCAGCTACTTTGTCACTGCAGGCAACCGGCACATCAAATTCTGGTATCTCGATGACAGCAAGACCTCAAAGGTGAGGTGCTGAGGCTGGGAGTAGCCACCAGGGCCCTTGCCAGGGCCTGCTCAGCCGTCCCCAGGAGCTCTGCTTCACCTGAGCCTCTCTCTGCATCCCCAGCAGTCCTGCGGAAGTTTCGGATAAGCCAAATGCTATCTGGGCTGAGGAGTAGGCTAAAAGAGCAAGGGGGCCTGGAGGCGTCCCCCGTCCTCTCCTGGGGCCTAGTTTCCAAGGGCAGGCTCTCAGGTGGATGGGGGGATAACAGTGGTGTGCCTCCACAGGTGAATGCCACTGTGCCCCTGCTGGGCCGCTCAGGACTGCTGGGAGAGCTACGGAACAACCTATTCACTGATGTGGCCTGCGGCAGAGGGAAGAAGGCGGACAGCACTTTCTGCATCACGTCCTCAGGGCTGCTGTGCGAGTTCAGTGATCGGAGGCTTTTGGACAAGTGGGTGGAGCTGAGGGTAAGTACCTCCATCCCCAGGGGTAGGGTCAGCCCATATCTCAGTTCAGGGGAGAACTAGTGCCCAGGGCTTCAGAGTAGGGGCTAGGCCCTCATTAATACATGAGATCCCAGGAGAATGAAGCTTGAGGGAGCTAGAGCTTGGCCCAGTTCCAGCCCTTGGTGATCTGTGTAACTGCCTCCTCTCTGCTCTTTCTGTCTCTCTTTCCCCTGCTTTCCTCTTCTGCTCAGAACACAGACAGCTTCACAGTAAGTGGTGCCTGCAACTTCCTCTCTCTCTCATGCTGTTTCTTTCTCTTCACTGGGCTTTTCCTACTGGATCCTCTGATGCCTTAGAAGAATCCCTGATTCCTGTCTCCCGGCTGCACGGGGCTGAGGGGCTCAGGACGGAGCAGCTGGGCAGCTTTTCCCTTGCCCCTGCCTTGGCCGGTCCCTCCTCTTGGCAGGTGACTGTTGATGGGCGGGGAGGAGAGACTACTGAGCGAGTGGGCAGGTGGCCTTGCTGAGCTGAGCCACTCTGCCCACAGACCACAGTGGCCCACTGCATCTCTGTGAGCCAAGACTACATCTTCTGTGGCTGTGCTGATGGCACCGTGCGCCTTTTCAACCCCTCTAACCTGCACTTCCTTACCACCCTGCCCCGACCCCATGCTCTGGGGACAGACATTGCCAGCGTCACTGAGGCCAGGTGAGCTACATGGGCCCCCTTCCTCTATTTGTAGCCTTGCCCCTGCCCAGTCTTTCTTGGCAGTGCTTCAGGGAGCAGGTGAAGAGTGTATTGATGACCCAGAGATTACTGGGAACATCTCTTTAGACAGAAGAATTTGGGTTTATTGGTACTTTTTGCAACCAAGGAGACCCCACACCGTGGAAAACTGTGGAGAGTCTCAGTAAGTGGGTGTTGGGAGGGGCTTATGGGATTTAGATAATATCTAAGAGGTGAAGGAAAGGTATGGGGCTAAAGCTATATTTGGTAAAGAAGCCGCCCGCAGTCATGTAGATGGGAAAGGGTGGTGTTCGGTCATTGCTGTGGTTTGTATGGTGATCTTGTTTTTATCTGTGCACAGAGTAGTCTTGTTTTTGTTTTGCCCCATCACAGCCATAGAATTCCCTTGTCTAACGTTGGTGTTCTGTGAAACTGTGTTCACCTGAACACCATGCCCAGCAGCTAGTGCCGGGTCAGTTTCCTGCTGATGGCTGCTAGGGGCTCCTGCCTACTTGCAAGCAACTACTTCCAAACCTGCGGGTCCAGGGAGGGCTCCTCACACAGCACTCCATCCATTGTGGATTGGCTTCCTGTTTCATTCCCTCCAGTCTCACCCGTGTGCCCTGTCCTTTCCCTACAGTCACCTCTTCTCTGGAGTGGCCAATGCCAAGTATCCAGACACCATTGCCTTGACCTTTGATCCTGCTAATCAGTGGCTGTCTTGTGTGTACAACGATCACAGCATTTATGTTTGGGATGTGAGGGACCCCAAGAAAGTGGGCAAGGTGTACTCGGCCCTGTATCATTCTTCTTGCGTCTGGAGCGTGGAGGTATGTGGGCTGGCTGGCTGGAGACTGGCCAGGTTAGCTGGGATACCATTTGGAGGACAGAAAGTAGGGATCCCCAAGTATAACCTTATGTTCCTGCTGCCTCCCTGTTTCTCTAGCGACTTCCCTGTGATAGATCCTGGGGACTGAGTTCACATGTTACAGGCTTCCCCAGTGTGCCCCATCCTTAGTTTTGCCTCAGTGATCTTGGACAAGTTAATGAACTTGACCAAGCCTCAGCTTCCTCAGTGTAAAATGATATACTTGATTCACCTAATCGTTGTAAGAATAATGTGAAATAATGTAAGTGGAGACATGGAAGAGTGGCTGATACGTAGTGGGTGCCGGGTTAGCGTGCTTCCCCTTGGTCATGATGAAGAGTATGTGCCAGTTACGGCCCATGGCAGGCACTGGGCTGAGTTCTGGCTACCATTCCCTCTTCCATCCCATTCCCTTCCATCTCCTTGGGTAGGCAGAGGACTGCTTCTGAATGGAGGCCTGATTGTGTTCCCTCGGCCCCTTCAGGTCTACCCTGAGGTGAAGGACAGTGACCAGGCCTGCCTGCCCCCCAGTTCCTTTATTACCTGCTCCTCAGACAACACAATCCGCCTGTGGAACACAGAGAGCTCCGGGGTCCATGGCTCCACCCTGCACCGAAACATCCTCAGCAACGTGAGCCTGAGGCCGTGGGGCCCCCATTGTACCCTCGGTGCCCCCATCCCCACAGCTTCTGCACCTAGATTTTGGGAACTGGTCCCCTAGACCTTGGCCTTCCAGCCCTCATTTGGCTGTGTTCTGTGGTCCAAGGGTTGGTTTTGCCCAGGTGTCTCTCCCCTCGCAGCTGTACTGCTCAGGCCTGTCTCATCCACCTCTTCTAACCTGTTCCACTAGGACCTCATTAAAATCATCTACGTGGATGGGAACACCCAGGCCCTGCTGGACACGGAGCTGCCTGGAGGGGAGAAAGCTGACGTGTCCCTGATGGATCCCCGTGTGGGCATCCGCTCTGTGTGCGTCAGTCCCAATGGACAGCATCTAGCATCAGGGGACCGTATGGGCACACTTAGGTAATGGCAGGCCCAGGGTGGGTACTGACTGCCTCTCGTGGTACAGAGTCAGGTATTTAGAACTTTAGGGAGAGTTTGACTCAAATATGTTGGACCACAAAATATTTATTGACAAAGGAAACATAATAACTTTACAATGAATAAATCTAGCAGAAATCATCTTCACCAAGTGATCAAGATTAACATCCTCGTATCAACATCATGAAGCCCATGATAGGATATCCTAAGAAGGGTGTGACAATGTTTCTGTGGGGTTCTTACCAAAAATGCATCAGCTCAATATAAGTATGAGAAAACATGCGACAAACTCAAATTGAGGTACATACCACAGAGCAATCACTACTCTTCAAAAGCGTCAAGATCATGAAAGGTCAGGAAAGACTGAAGGACTTTCGGAAGTCTAAGGAGAAGAAACTCAATGCAGTTTGGACTCTGGATAGGATCTGGGGTCAAGAAAAAGGACATAGTGGGAAAACTGGTGAAATTTGAGTAAGGTCTCTAGTTAATAGTATTGTACCAACATAAATGTCCTAGTTTTGATAATTGCACTATTGTTAGGGAAAGCCGGGTCGGGGAAATATGGAAGCTTTCTATTCTTTCAGCAACTTTTCTCTAAGCCTATAAGTTCAAAAAAGGGAAAAAGTAGGGGGACAAAATGTAGCAGAGGAGGGGACGTAAGTCCTTCCTGTGGCCTGGCCATGACCTCTTCCCGCCTCTTCTCACCTTTGCAGGGTGCATGAACTTCAGTCCCTGAGTGAGATGCTGAAGGTGGAGGCCCATGACTCTGAGATTCTGTGCCTGGAGTATTCTAAGCCAGACACAGGTCAGGAGAATGCCTAGAATGGCCCAGGGCTCATCCAGTCCTGGTGGTGCCACTTATATCTGTCCTGGCTCTTGGATGTGGGTCGGTAATCCTTTGATCACTGGGGTCTTTGCTGGTTTAGAGGAGGACAGCTCTGTCTTTGCTCCGTGGTTCACACAGCTTGGGGTATGGGGTTCAGTTCCCTCAGGGCTGTTTGCCAGGCCCAGATAAGGGCGTTCAGGGCACTCATGGGCTGATGGAGTTCTTCCAACCCCAGGTCTGAAACTGCTAGCGTCGGCCAGCCGGGACCGGCTGATCCATGTGCTGGATGCGGGGAGGGAGTACAGCCTACAGCAGACCCTGGACGAGCACTCATCCTCCATCACTGCAGTCAAGTTTGCAGGTGGGGCAGGGTGAATGAGACACATGCTGCCACCCTCACCCCCGCTGCCGTCTGCCTCCCCCTCCATGAGAAGGGTCTGCCAGTCGTGGGAGAGTGTTGGACAGCTGCTGGGAGGCCTGGAGCTGGTGGGAAGACAGGTGGAACAGAGACTCTCGGTGCAGGGACTTGAGCCAGCCAGGTTGGGCTGAGGATAGGGAGAAAGGAAAACCTGGGTTTCGAGGTTTAATTTAGTTGGTTTTCCCTCTCATGTAGAGTAGCTTGATGGGGGATCTTGCGGAGGGAAGGTGGGAGACAGGCTGCGCCCATGTGGTGAGAGCAGTGGGAACAGCTGGGCCCCCCTCCTTCATAGCCAGTGATGGGCAAGTCCGCATGATCAGCTGTGGAGCAGACAAGAGCATCTACTTCCGCACTGCGCAGAAGGTGAGGGCGCGAGGCTTTCTTGAGGGGCAGGGGCAGGGCGGAGTCTACCATTCCCCTGCCTGAGGTTACAAGAGGTGAAGGGAGGCGCAAGTAGGGCTCTTGGGGCCTGGTGAGGCATCTGGGTGTCGGCCTGCCCACTTGCTCCGCCCCTGCAGTCTGGAGATGGAGTGCAGTTCACACGGACACATCACGTGGTGCGGAAGACGACCCTCTATGACATGGATGTGGAGCCCAGCTGGAAGTACACGGCCATCGGCTGCCAGGACCGAAATATTCGGTGGGTGTCTCCTTCTCAGACTCTCTGCCCACGTTCCTTCATTGCCCTAGGGAATCAGCTCCATGCAGCTAAGTTCCCACATCTGTTGTTCTGTCCCAGACCTTGTACCCCCTTGAGCCTACAGTACTTTGCCTCACCCAAGAGGTGGCAGTCCCTTTGCTGCTGTGGGTAGCTCCCAGAGAGCGTAGGCCGGGGGTGAATGTTGGCCTTTCCATCACCCAGGCGTGTTCTACCTTCACAGCCTCCACATGTGAAAGAGAGTGTGTTTCTTACAGGATATTTAACATCAGCAGCGGGAAGCAGAAGAAGCTGTTTAAAGGGTCACAGGGTGAGGACGGCACGCTCATCAAGGTAAAGACCCAGGAGGGGGCACCGGACAGGGTCTTGGGGACAGGGTGGTACCAGTTGGGAAGGACTGGCACTTCTCGCATACTCCAGCTGCACGTCCTGCTCCTCAGGTACAGACAGACCCCTCAGGGATCTACATTGCCACCAGCTGTTCTGACAAGAACCTCTCCATTTTTGACTTCTCCTCAGGCGAGTGTGTGGCCACCATGTTTGGGCACTCAGGTGAGTGTAGCCTAAAAACCTGAGTAGAAGCTGTTACCTGCGTAGAACCGGAGTGAGTTCTGCCCCTGGAACTTCACTCTTCTATTAGTTTCTTGGGACCTGCAGAGCTACTACTCCTACCCTGCAGCCAACCCTCGTGTCCACTATTGGGACTGAGTGAACTCGGTTGGGAATTCAAGGTGGTTTATAGACTATATTCTTTGTTCTTCACAGAGATTGTCACTGGCATGAAATTTAGTAATGATTGCAAACATCTCATCTCTGTGTCTGGGGACAGGTGAGCAGAAGCCAGCTTCCCTGAGAGACAGATTCTTACTGTGCCACAGCACCCTGCCCTCCCCTCTTTCCATCTCAACGATGTCTCTGGGAAGTGGGGTTAAGAGCGATATCGTTTGGCTGTGCCTGACCTGGAGGGTGGCTGTGGTCTCCTTCCCAGCCATGGATAAGGGGAACGAATGATGTTGCCCCCTTCAGAGTCCTCCCTCTCTCACCCAACTCTGGCTTTACCCCAGCTGTATATTTGTGTGGCGCCTGAGCTCTGAGATGACCATCACCATGAGGCAGCGTCTGGCCGAGCTGCGCCAGCGTCAGCGGGGCGGCGAGCAGCAAGGACCATCCTCTCCCCAAAGGGCTTCTGGACCCCACCGGTGAGAACAGAATGTGGCCAAGTGATGGGTGGGTGTGCAGATAGCTTGCTGTGACCTCAGCGCTCTTCCTCCATGCTCTGGGCCTGCCATTCAGCAACTCTGTCTCCCAAGACCTTCCTCTCACACAAGGATTCATGACGTCAGCCTCTCCCCGCGTTGAGTCTCCTCACCCCCTGTTGAGTCCGTCTCCCCATGCCCTTCCTTGTCTTGGACTCAGGCACCAGGCCCCATCGATGGTTTCTCCTGGACCGGCTGTCTCATCAGACAGTGACAAGGAGGGAGAAGATGAGGGGACTGAAGAAGAACTTCCTGCGCTGCCCGTCCTTGCCAAGAGTACCAAGAAGGAGCTGGGTCTGTGGCAGTTGGGTGCGGGGCCAGACAGACCCTAGTTGGTATAATGGCTAGATATGCGTTTTCTGGGACTGTGGGGGGAGAGCAGTGTGAGCTGAGGAAACTGAGGCATCATTGTGGTCACACGATATGAGCTGATGGGGCCAGGGCTCCAGGGGTGGGTGGGCAGGAGACACTCCCTCTGACTGCCTGTTTCTGTCTAGCCTCGGTCCCCAACCCAGCCTTGCCCCGAAGCCTGTCCCACTGGGAGATGAGTCGGGTGAGTCGCCATTGTTAAAATGTTCTTCCAAGGTTACGGGAGATGAGAGCAGGTCTCTCTGGGCCGGGTAGGATATTGGGGCATGGGGTCTGCCCACATGCTGCACTCCTGTGTCCGAGGAAGGCCTTGTAGGGAAAGTTGAAGCACTGGGCCAGTCCTGGGTGTGGGATGAAGAGAGCCTAGGTATTTCCTTCAGATGAGGACCAGAAGAGGTGGGTGGAGCACGGGGTTGGTCAGCACTTAGGGAGATGCTGCTGCTTCAGCTGCATGGTGCCTGGAAGTAAATCTCATCAGAGAACAGCTCCAGGTGGGGAATGGACAAAGGGCCTCTAAGCCAAATAGTGAGAGCTAAAGTGCAGGAAACCAAGGATCCAGAGAGCAGAGATCTAGAGAAACAGTAGTTCTAAAGACCCTTGTTAGGAGGTGAGTGGAGAACTTCCAGAATAGTTAGAGGGAAAGGGCCATGAGGGGACCAGTAACTGAGCGACTGCTGTGGGGTGGCCAGAGGGGGATGAAGGTGTTCCGAGCAAGTCCCCAAACACCAAGACCTTCCATTGTCAGCAACAGTTTCACAAAGTGATGGCACTGTGGTGGCTCTGGTGCACCCTGACCTGGCCAGGGGTCTCAGGCCTGGCCTATAGGTTAGTCCTCCATGCTGTGAAGGGTCTTTAGGGCTCCCAGTCATTGGAGAAGTTGGGGTAAAGAAAGGCAAAATGAGTGGTTGGTATAGACAGGCAAAAGTGGCCTTGGCCCTGGGCTGGGTTTCTTGGAGGACTCTTGGTAGTAAGTGGTTGATGCTGGGGCTGTCCTCAGAGCTGGGAGACTTTTAGAGACTCCCAGCTCTGAGGCGTCCATGACACCAAGCGAAGGCTGAGACTAGAGATTCCTGTGCCAGAGGATGTGGAATGCAGCTAAGAGCATGAACTCTGGAGCCAGACTAACCTGCAGGCCACTTACTGTCTGTGGGATGTGGACTGGTCACTTAAGCTCCCTGTGCTTCAGTCTCGTCATCTGAAAAACAAGGATTATAATAGTGCCTATTTCAGGCCGGGCGCGGTGGCTCACGCCTGGAATCCCAGTACTTTGAGAGGCTGAGATTTGTAATCCACTTTGGGTGGATCACAAGGTCAGGAGTTTGAGACCAGCCTGGTCAACATGGTGAAACCCCATTTCTACTAAAAATACAAAAATGAGCTGGGCGTGGTGGCGGGTGCCTGTAGTCCCAGCTACTCGAGAGGCTGAGCTAGGAGAATCGCTTGAACCCAGGAGGCGGAGGTTGCGGTGAGCCAAGATTGCACCACTGCACTCCATTCTGAGTGACAGAGCAAGACTCTGTCTCAAAACAAAAACAAAACAAAACAAATAGTGCTGATTTCAACCTTTCAGAAGGTTGCTGTGAGGATGAAGTAAGCTAATAAGTGTAACATGCCAGTCACACAGTAAGGGATATATGGGTATTTGTTGATCTTAACGTGTGGTTGTTACTATCTCCCACCAGGCACAGGAGACCGTGGGGTTCCTGGACTCAGCTCCTGCAGCCAACCCAGGACCCAAAAGAAGGGGGCGCTGGGCTCAGCCCGGTGTGGAGCTGAGTGTTCGATCCATGCTAGACCTGCGGCAGCTGGAAACACTGGCCCCAAGCCCACGGGGCCCTCGCCAGGACTCGCTGGCCATGATCCCATCTGGTCCTGGGAAGCACGGGCAGCAGGCCCTTGAGACTTCCCTCACTAGCCAGGTGAGCTAACTTTCTCTCAGCTGTCTAGAGAGCTCCAGGGGGCCTTAGGCAGCCTTTGCCACCAGCTGGGACCTGAGCCCTGGTCCAGCTCTACTTGGTCTGCCTCTGTGGCACATGGTTAACCAGAACTGCAAAGCCAGGATAGGGCTGGCTGGGCTGTATGGTTTGGTCATCAGGGCAGCAGGGGAGCAGTTAGGGTAGAGAGGCAAAAGTGGCCTTTGCCCTGGGCTGGGTTTCTTGAAGGACTCGGTATGAAGTGGTAGCTGGAGGTTGGCAGCCCAGAGTGCTAATATAGTTCATCCGGAACCTCCCATCAGCCACTGGAGCCCAGCCTGGCTTCTTGGTGTCTGTCCTCAGAGCTGGAGTATTCCGCTTCTCCCAGAATTAGTGCACACCACATCCTTACCCACCTCCACCTCTTCTCCAAGGGGAGGGTCACTCAGGGCTTACCCACCAGCTACCACTGCCTCATCCCTCACCTCTTCTCACATCAGCTGCTCTAGTAACGTCCCTTTGTGTGTTCCCAGAATGAAAAGCCCACTCGGCCTCAGGCTTCCCAACCCTGTTCTTGCCCCCATATTATCCAATTATTGTCACAAGAGGAAGGGGTCTTTCCCCAAGATCTGGAACCTGCACCTGTTGAAGATGATATTGTCTACCCGGAGCCGAGTGACAGTCCCACCATGGATGCCAGGCAAGGATCTTGCCCTGGCCAGACCTTGTGGGCTGTGCAGCCCCCTGTCTTCCCTACTTTCTGAGTGTTGTTTAGTTGGGGGAAGGTTGGCCCCCAGGATACTCAGGGCTTACCTTCCAGCTCACCACTGCCTCATCCCTCACCCTGATCACAGGCAGGAGTCCAGTGGGGATGCTGCTCACCCATGCTCACTGCCTTTTCTTCTCCCTGCTGGAATCCTGGCAGTGAGTTCCAGGTGCAGGCTCCAGCCCGGGGAACTCTGGGAAGAGTGTACCCAGGCAGCAGGAGCTCAGAAAAGCATAGCCCTGACAGTGCCTGCTCTGTGGATTACAGCAGCAGCTGCCTTTCCAGCCCCGAGCACCCCACTGAAGGTGAGGCTGCCGCCGGGAGGGAGGACTCATGGGCTGAGGTGCGGGAAGCCTCTGGCAACAGATGGCTGCAGTGCAATGCCTCTCTTTTCTCCCCACACCAGACTCTGAGAGCACGGAGCCCCTCAGTGTGGATGGGATCTCCTCAGACCTTGAAGAGCCAGCTGAGGGTGATGAAGAAGAGGAGGAAGAGGAGGGAGGCACGGCCTCCTATGGGCTGCAGGAGGGAAGCCCCCGGACCCCAGACCAGGAGCAGTTTCTGAAACAGCACTTTGAGACTCTGGCCAATGGAGCTGCTCCAGGTGTGGTCAGAGGGCCAGCGTTTAGTGCCTGCAATTTGCCCTTCTCCCCTCCTTGCCTCCCTGAGAGGAGGGTCCCAGGGTATAGATAGTGTGGCTGGGCTTTC
Organism: Cacajao melanocephalus; assembly: GCA_963573385.1. Lineage (NCBI taxonomy): Eukaryota > Metazoa > Chordata > Mammalia > Primates > Pitheciidae > Cacajao > Cacajao melanocephalus. Next base: position 11,013 of record CAUYLG010070653.1, read on the forward strand.
CTTCTCAGGGAAGCAAAATCTGGGCCAAGGGCTTGGTTTCTGCCCCAGTTTATGATTTCTCTGACTCTGGTAGGGGCCCCAGTGCAGGTGCCAGACAGGTCAGAGTCTCGGAGCATCTCTTCAAGATTCCTGTTAAAAGTGCAGACCCGCCCACTCAGGTACGGAGACCCCTCCACACAGCAGCAGCTCCGGCTCTCCTGGCCTCCCAGTGCTGCCGCCCTCTCCTTTCCGGTGTTCTGTCTCTTCATGCCCGGGGTGTTTTCATGCTTGGTTCTGGGCTAACCGGCCTTGCCTCAGCCCTGTCTGGCTTTGTGCTTGTCCTTCTCTCCTAGTGCCTTGGTGCTATGAGTTTCTCACCATTTTGGCAGGCAGGAGCATTCAGCCTTCTCTGGGCCTTCTTCCACATTTCCTCCCTGTAGGGAACCATCCCCGTCCTCCTCAAGCCTGGCATTGATGTCGAGACCAGCCCAGGTGCCAAAGGCATCTGGTAAGCAGCCGAGAGGCAATGGTGCCAATCCCCCCGGAGCACCCCCGGAGGCAGACCCGTCCTCTGGCAACCCCAGCCCCCAGCAGGCAGCCACTGTGCTGTTGCCACGATGCCGTCTCAACCCTGACAGCAGCTGGGCTCCCAAGAGAATGGCCACAGCCAGCCCCTTATCTGGACTACAGAAAGCCCAGTCTGTGCACAGTCTGGTGCCACAGGGTGAGAAGCCTGCTGGGCTCGGTGCCAGGGTGCAGTGTGTAGAACAGGTGTACATGCTAGAGGAGGGAGGGCCTGGTGTGGCCCTGATGTGTCACTGTGCTGGCCACTGGGTGTCCCTTAGTGGGCAGGTAGAGGGGAACAGCAGCTCTTAGGTATTGGGCATTGGTACCTGGGATGCCTTTCTTACCACCTGACTTGTGTATACTTCTGTGTCCTTTGCAGAAAGAGATGAGGCCTGTCTACAGGCCCCTTCACCAGGCCTATTGCTCTCTCGGGAGATCAAAGCTCAGGATGGTCTGGGCTCCATGCTCCCGGCTGATGGCCGTCTGTCTTGGCCCCACTCTTACCAGAACCCCACCACCAGTTCCATGGCCAAGATATCCCGCAGTATCTCTGTTGGGGAGAACCTGAGCCTGGTCGCTGAACCTCAAGCTCCTGCCCCCATCCGAGTCTCACCACTCAGCAAGCTGGCCCTGCCCAGCCGGGCTCACCTGGTCTTGGACATCCCCAAACCACTGCCTGACCGTCCTACCCTGGCTGCATTCTCACCTGTAACCAAAGGCCGGGCCCCTGGCGAGGCAGAACAGCCTGGCTTCCCAGTGGGCCTAGGAAGAGCTCACAGTACAACTGAGAGATGGGCCTGTTTGGGGGAGGGTACCACTCCCAAGCCTCGGACAGGGTGCCAGGCCCATCCTGGACCCAGCAACCCCTGTGCCCAGCAACTGCCAGTCAGTAGCCTCCTCCGAGGCCCTGGAAACTTGCAGCCCCCACCCCCTGAGAAGACTCTCAACCCCATGGAATGCACCAAGCCAGGGGCAGCCCTGAGCCAGGACTCAGGTGTGCACAGCTCCCTAACTCTCATCTCCTGCCCTATCCTGTCTGTTCTGTCTCTGGTGGCCACTCTCTGGCTCCATCCCATTTCTGTGCGTTCAGCTTCTGGTGTTTCTTGTCCTGTCTGCTCCTGTCTCAGGTCCATAAGTCACACCCCTGATGGTGAGACACTCCTGCTAACCTACATGATTTTCTTATGACCCACTTGCCCATTCAGTGCCTTCTGAACTTGGGGCTGGCCCTCTCCTCTGGACCTTGTTTGTGTGATGTTGGGGAGGCCGTTGGAAGAGAAGGCAAGAGGAAGGGACTGAGGGCAAGTTGGGGGTGTGCTGCTGAGGGCTAGGTCTCCTGCTCTGAGTGTCTTGGGTGGGGAGGCCTGAAAGGGCTGCAAGTTGGGCCTCACTGAGCCATATCTGTCTCTTTCAGAACCAGCAGTGAGCCTGGAGCAGTGTGAGCAGCTGGTGGCAGAGCTCCGTGGCAGCGTGCACCAGGCCGTGCGGCTTTACCACTCGGTGGGTATTCGGTGCCCCCCTGCAGGAGGGTGAGCACGTCAGTAGTGCTGGGTGTTTGCATAGCCATGTCCAGAACGGTATGCTAAGGCTGTTGTGCTGACACAGTGGAACACCCAAGAACATCGTGGGCAGCATAGGTGAGGGGGTTAGAGGCCAGGCTAGCCTCTTGAACCAGGCATCTGCAGTCATTTCTGGTTAAGAGCTAGAGACTTCCCACAGGAGGTGAGGCATGGAGAGATCTCATCTAGTTGGCTCAGGACAATCCGTTTATGCCATTGTCCCAGTGTAATTATTAATGGCATCCTTTTTTATTTTTAATTTATTTTTAATTTTTTTTTTTTACCTCCTCTGCTTTTAACATCTGCAAGTATTTATTTTTATTTTTATTTTTTTATTAGAGACAGGGTTTCACGGTGTTGGCCAGGATGGTCTTGATCTCTTGACCTCGTCATCCGTCCACCTCGGCCTCCCAAAGTGCTGGGATTACAGGCGTGAGCTACTGCGCCCAGCCAGCATCCTTTTTTTTATACCCACAAATTATTTGGCCTCCTGAGACATAGGGAATAGTCCAGGAGGGCTAAACTTTGACAGAGAAAGTAGATTCTGCCTGAGTTGTCATAAGGAATTGCTAACAAGATGTAGACAGTTCTGTAATCCGATGGGATTCTCCTTGGGGGTCACCCCCAAAGTCTGCCTGCATCCCTTGTCCCCTTTTCATACATGATGATCTTGGCAGGTAGAATTCCCAGCTAGTCCCTTCTTCTTAGGCAGGCTGGACCCAGTTAGGGCCCCTCCCTTTTGTGTGTCCTCCACCTCACTTCCCAGGGTCCTGTTTCAGGTGGCTGGCTGCAAGATGCCCTCAGCAGAGCAAAGTCGGATCGCCCAGCTCCTCAGAGACACCTTCTCTTCAGTGCGACAGGAGCTGGAAGCCCTGGCTGGGGTGGCACTGTCCAGCCCAGGCAGCAGCCCTGGGGCTGCGGGAGCTGAGCAGACACAGGCCCTGCTGGAGCAATACTCAGAACTTTTGCTTCGAGCCGTGGAGCGGCGCATGGAACGCAGACTCTGAGTTCCAGAAGCCTGCCCCAAGTGAATGCCCCAGCCATTCCAAACTGCAGCCCCTCTGCCACTCACCAAAACCTGCGGGGCTGCTTGGAGTGGAAAGCAGGGAGCAGTGTTGAGAGGCAAAGCAGCCTTCCCAGCCACTCCTCGTGGGGTGCCTGTATTTATTAATTTATTTCCCTAACTGTTGCCTCACTTCCTTGGAACTCCTGCCTCCACAGCCCCTCCAGTGGCAGGGACAGGTCTTGGGTCTTTGTCATCTCGGTGCTGTGAGGGGTAAGAGGGCAGCCTGCCCCATCTAGGAATCTGGGAAGGGCTGGCCCTCTCTTAGAAGCCATTTGAAATTACTGCAGGGATCAGCTCCCTGGAGTGGAGCATACACAGGGTACTCTGGGGTTGAGGTGACAGGTCATGTGGTATTCAGTGCCCTTCAGCCAACTGGGGGCCTTCACCTCTACCTCCACTTCCCCTCTCACACCAGCTGCACTCCCCTGGCTGCCAGAGCAGGGTGGTTTTCCCCAATACCTGGCAGCTCAGAAAGGCAGAGCCATCTGGCCCTCCAGGGTGTCCCCAGCCACCAGGAGACTTGAGTTGGTATTAGAACCTGAGCCCCTACATTCCACTCCCATTCTCCCTCCAAGAGGGGCCCAGCATTGTCTTTCCCTGGGACCCCTTTCTCTCCTGGCCAGAACTTGAGCCAGCTGTGAGACATTGCTGCGGGACAGTAAGCCCTCAGCTGGGCAAACATGAAGCTCTGGCCTCCCTTCCTCAGCCTCTTGTCCTTCCCTGTCCTCCAGCCACCTGCTGGAGCCCAGAGGCTACCCTTTCCCTGCATCCTGAGTGATGTTCAGTCAGAAGCCTGTGTTGGAATGTCCCTCGTTTACAGGGCGCTGGCCCACCTCCTGAGGACCTCGGCCACAGATGAGATCACATGCATGCACGCACACACACACACACACACACCTGCACAGCATGCAGATGAGATCACATGCATGCACACACACACACGCACGCACGCACGCAGTTGAGTGTTGGTTGCTAGAGCATCTGGCTGGCTGCTGTGTGCCTGGTTTCCTCACATCCTGCCTCAGCTTCACCACCCTGGCTTATGTGGAACACATATCAGGGAGCAGAAAAAGGGGTGGAACACGCTGAGTGAACCCAGATTCTGGATTCTTGGTGTCCACAGCCTAGTTGATATGAGAAAGCCCATAGGACACCTGGTTTAGGTAGAAGGAGCCTCCTCAAAGGCAGTGATGGGCACCCATGGGTGTGTTGGATACTGGAGTTTGAGTTGAGGGAGGTGCAGGGGCCAAAGGAGACACTGGAAAAGTGGTCGTTGGAAAGGTAAGTGGCAGAGGTGAGGGGATAGGTTAGAATTTAAAAAGGGCAGTAGTTAGGGGTGAGGGGAAGGAAATAGGGCACTGTAGGAGGTAGAGTAGGACCAAGTCATGAGGCAGTTGAAGAGGTGAGGAAGGAGTCTTTGGGCGCTACTGCTCCCCTCTGCTCCAGATAAGTCAGGACAGCTTTACTGCAGCTCCAGCCCACGGCAGCCCCTTCACCTGCGCTGCTGCTGCGCCGTAGGCAGAGGTTTATCAAGAAGTGGGTTCCGAAGGGTGCCCAGCTGCGGGGCATCAGCCTGAGTGCGTCTGAGCTGCTCCAGAACTGGCCCTCCCCCACTCCTACCACCGCGTGGCCCCGGAACTGCGCCACTGCGCCCCCACCCCGCACACTAGCCGCATCCTACCGCAGGTGGGACTCAGGTTCGCTCTCTGGGCCAGGTCCTCCTCGAGGAGGGAGCTACCCTCCGCCTGAGGTTTGCAAGAACGTGGCCGCCCTTTTCCTGCTCTCTGACCCTTGTGGGTGGGTGGGGGGCGCCTCGCGGCCCGGCCGGCGCCCCGTCCCTTTCTGCATGTCTGAGGCCACCGGCAATCGCCGCCCCACTCCAGAGTCGCCCCCGCCCAGTTAAAAAAAATCCCTTATTTATAACTTTTTCTACTTTGTCCAAGTCGCAGCGCTTCCCGCCTCCTACCCGGCTGCACGGGGCGGCGGCTGTTTTTAACGTGCCCGTTTGTACTGATGTATGAACTTGTCAATAAACACAATCGTTTGTTAACCGTGGGATGCCAGCCAGTGGGGCAGGCGGAAGCGGGCGCAGCTGCTCGCTCCACCGCTTCGGTGGCAGAACCGGGTGTGCGCCTAGAGGCGGGGCGGGGCCTCGGGGAGGGCGGGGCGGAGGCCTCGGGTGTGGCCTGCGGCGAGGACGTACGTCAGGGAGAGGCGGCGGCTTGCGCCGGCGCTGACGCAGCCATGGCGGAGGCGGCTTTGGAAGCTGTGCGGAGGGAGTTACAAGAATTCCCGGCCGCTGCAAGGGGTGAGTAGGCTTTCCCAGAGACTGCTATGACTTCCGAACACGGGAGGGACCCTGAGATGCCGCTGACGGTGGTGCGACTGGCCTAAGGCCCCGCCAGGCTGCTCTTGTGTCGCAACTCGCTTCCCTCCTCCCGTGTTCGCGCACTCTCGTGGCTTCCGGTGACTCTGTTGACGTTATTCCCAAGGCCCGGTGTTGTCTTGACCATGGTCACGGCCAAGTCCTTTGTTTCCCACAGTCTTGGGCAGTTTGCTGTTACCCGTTTTGAAAGCTCATCAAAGGCACACATGTGGTGGTCGGATTCCTCCCTCACGTGGCCCACCTCCGCCCCCAAGTCACCTGTCACACTTTGGGAGGATTGCAGGCTGACGAATGGTCCTTGGCTCTTCCCCCGCTTCGTTTTTATTTTTTCTTTCTCTTCCCTCCTTTTTTCTTTAAGTGATTTCTTAGCACAGAACAGCAACACAGGCACGTGTGTGTAATGGGTATGTAATATATAATGGTATGCAATGTGAAAGAGGCAGGGTTCCCTCCCGGCCCCAGTTTGCATTCTTTCGGAAAGACTGTTTATATCCTTGCACACACGACTTTTTACTCTCCTTTTTATACAGTAGTAGCCTGCTAAGCACACTCTACTTCACCATGTATCATGTAGATCATTTAACATTTCTCTACCTCAGTCTTTGACATCTTTGTGCTCGTGCTGTGTTCACTTAGTCATTTAGGTCATTTCCAATCTGTTGTTTTCAATAATGCTGCAACAAATACTTTTGAGTATCAATTTAACAAATACTTAATATCTGTGTGCCAGGGTCTGTTCACTGTGTTTGAGATATATCATTGAACAAAACAAATCTGTCTTCGTATGTTACATTCTAAGTGAGAAGGTGGACAATTAACCACAGGTGTACTGAGTGAGTAAATTTACAGTAGAAGGTGGTTAGAATAAGTGCAGGCAAAGCCCTCTGTGGGAGTGATCTGGTGTGTTCAGGAAACAAGAAGGCGGTCTGCAGGAGAAGGGTCTTTGTGCACATGTGTGAGTATTTTGGTTGGTTAAATTGTTTATATATATATATATATATATATATATATATATTTAATTTTTTTATTTTTTGAGACAGGGTCTTGCTCTGTCACCCAGGCTGGAGTGCAGTGGCATGGTCGTAGCTCACTGCACCTCGACCTCCTAGGTTCAAGAGATCCTCCTGCTTCAGCCCCTGGGAGTAGCTGAGACTACAGGCATACACTACATGCCTGGCTAATTTTTTTGAATTTTAGTAGAGACAAGGCTGGTCTTAAACTCCTGGGCTTAAGCAATTCTTGGCACCTCGGCGTTCCAAAGTGTTGGGATTACAGGCATAAGCCATTGCTCCATGCCTTGTTAGTTCTTAGCAGAGTTATGGGATCGAAGGAATTGTTTGGATCCCTTTTGAAATTTTCTCACTTTGAAGCCCCAGGAGAGAAAAGCAGCCATTCTCTAAAGGAAATGGTGAGGCAGTAAAACAGAAATTCCTAATTGCAGAAATCCAAAGGGTGAGAAAATGGCAGTTTCCATGTATTTTCAGAATCCCAGGCTACGTGCAGTGCTCACACCTGTCATCCTAGCACTATGGGAATATCTCTTGAGGCCTGGAGTTCGACCAGCCTGGGCAACATAGTGTGACACTATCACTAAAAAAAATTGTTTTTAAATTGGTGTGGTGGCATGTTCCTGTAGTCCCACCTATTCAGGAGGCTGAGGCAAGAGGATTGCTTGAGTCCAGTAGTTTTGATGGCAGCGGCGGCCAGTCTGGGACGGATGCTGTCATCACGCTGGCTGCAGTGGAGAGGCACAAGTGGGGCAGCAGAAGCGGGTGTGGGAACAGGAGTGGCGGTAGTGGGTGCCCTGTGCCCTGCATCCCTGAGGCAGCTGACTGCACCACCCTCACCCTCACATGGCCGGACAGGACCCGCTCCCAAGCTCAGAGCCTCTGCTGCAGCCTCAACCTTGCTCCCTTTCGCATCCCAGAAGCCTGCGAGTGAGCACCTGGCCAAAGGTGCAGCTGGGACTTGCAGGGCCAGCCCTAGGAGCATCGGGTTCATTTGTGTGAGGTTGGCCGGTGTTGCTGTGCTACTTGGACCTTGCCTGTGCTGCCGCTCCACCTGACGCCCCCCCCCCGCCCCCCGCCCCCCGCCCCCTGCAGGGGGAAAAATGCAAAAAGGAGTTGCAGCTGCCACTGCATGCTCCACAGAGCTAACGGGAGTTGGGGACAAGCGGGAATCCCGCCCCTTCCAAGTTGGTGGAGTGGGAGCTCCCTAGGCATGATTGCAGCCACCCAAGCCAGGGTGCAATGTAGGCACACCTGTGCTCTTGGGAGCCAGGAGCAGGCAGGTGCCCCACCCTCCCAGACGCAGCTGCAGCCTCCCAAGGTGCAGCTGTGGACCCACGCATCTCTGCACTCTTGGGGGCCCAGGAAGGCCCCTTCCTGCCGCTGCAGGCTCAGAAGTGCCTAGTACTGCTGCCTGGCTTCTCTCCACTGTCAGCACTTGATGAGATCACGAAGCAAAGTTGAGGCCAAGCCTGGGTGCTATTGCAACCTGGCCATGTGTGTAAATGCTCAGGGCAGCGCTGACACCTTGGTCCCCTTCGGACTTTGGGCACCAATGAGCATGGGAGGGAGGCCAGGAGGGGCTGAGGGCAGCTTGATGCTGGCCTGCAGGCACCCCTTGGCACAAACAGCCTGGGTGCCATGAATGGTGGCAAGAGACAGGTTCCTGGGTAGAAGGGGCCAGGTCCTGGGTGCAGTCCCACCTTCAAGCCAGGGAAGGTCTGAAGCCTGGGGGCTGGGCTACCGGTCCTACCCACTGGAATGGGAACTTGTGCTTTTTCCAGCTGGCCCATGGCTGCCCATGGACCAATCAGCATGTACTTCCTCGCCTCTGAGGCCCATAAAAAGCCCCAGACTCAGCCAGACCAGAAGAGACTGCGCAATGACTAGCTGAAGGGAGGAACTACCCACTCTGCTTAGAGCTGGAGAGATGACAGAAAAACCTGCCTGCAGAGAGAAGGTGCCCTAGCCAGAGAAACAAGCAGGCATGCCAGCTCTTTCTTATATTCCTGGGCCCACTGGGGTCTTCTCACTCAGTTCTAGTTTTTGGTCTAAGAAGATTCACTTTCCAACTGATCACAAAGTATAGGTGACTAGTGTGGTGTGGCCATGAGAGATGGAGCCTAACCTCTGAGGTGAGCATCAGTGCCGGGACCGTTTGGAGCAGGGTGTGGTGACCACCAAATGGAGAGCAGGGCCTTCTGGCTTGACCTAGAGCACGAGTGTAGCAAAGTGAAGCCTTGTATCCTTTATAAAAACCAGCAGAAAGACATTCCAGTCTGAATGAGCAGCTGGAACAGAGTCAGGCACCACCTGAATAGAGGGTGTGTGGCAAGGGCAGGCACGAGACAGCAGGAAATCAGACTAGAAGAGTAGGTTGGGCCTGATCGTGCGTGCCAAGGCAGGCTGCATTCTCTAAGGAGCAGCGGTAAGCCATCGAGGCGTGCGTTACTAGAGGTACGACATGACGAGATTGTATTTTCAGAAGACGACTGGGGCTGTGATGATTAACGCTTTGAGAGGGAGTGGTATTAAGCCAGAGAAACCAGCTAGTTCACTGCTGCAACCATCAGCCAGGATGCTGGAGACTTTTTTTTTTTTTTTGGAGACAGAGTCTTGCTCTGTTGCTAGGCGCCACGCTGGAGTGCAGTGGTGCAATCTCGGCTCACTGCAACCTCCGCCTCCCGGGTTCAAGCAATTCTCCTGCCTCAGCTTCCCGAGTAACTGGGACTATAGGCGCGTGCCACCACGCCCAGCTGATTTTTGTATTTTTCTAGTAGAGATGGAGTTTCACCATGTTGGCCAGGATGGTCTTGATCTCTTGACCTCATGATCTGCCTGCCTCAGCCCTCCCAAAGTGCTGGGATTACAGGCGTGAGCCACCACGCCCAGCCGATGCTGGAGACCTTGATTCAACATTAAGCAAATTTTTGCTGAGCATCTGCTGTGTGCTCAGTAGTGTTCTAGGTCGCAGGGGTCCATCACTGAACAAGACGAGTATCTTTGCCCTTGTGGAGCTTACATTCTAGCAAGGGTGATAGAATGATAAACAGCTAATGTAAGTGAAATATATCATATCTTTTTTTGAGATAAGGTCTTGCTTTGTCACACAGGCAGGAGTGCAGTGGCATGATGATAGCTCAGTGCAGCCTCCAGCTGTTGGAGTCAAGTGATCCTCCTGCTTCAGCCTCTAGCATAGCTAGGAGTATAGGTGCACCATGTCCAGCTGATTTTTAAATTTTTTGTAGAGTTGGGGCCTCAGTATGTGGCCAAGGCTAGTCTTGAACTCCCAGCGTCAGCAATCCTCCTGCCTCTGCCTCCCAAAGTGCTGGGATTACAGACATGAGCTGCCATGCCTAGCCCTAAAATATATAGTATGTTAGATGGTGATAAATGCTAAGGCGAAAAATAAAACAGGCAAAGGGGTATAAAGATTGGGGGTGGGGGCAGATTGTAAATTTAGAAAGTATAGTTAGAGAAGGAAGCCTTATCAATGTGACATTTGAGTGACGACCCAAAAGAGGTAGCTGGAATGTGGATGCCACCGGAGGAGAGAAGGAGCAGGTGGGTTTGAGAGACATAGGAGACAGAATCAACAGGACTTAGAGCCAAACAGTAGGATGACAGGAGTGAAGGAGAAAGCCGAGTCAAAAAGAGGAAGTTTTTATTAGAGGTGACGCAGGGCCACTGTAGACCGCTGCGGGGTGGCACACTGCACAAGCTGCTGAAGTGCATGCGGTGGCCCTGGGGGTCTGGAGATGGTGATGCGGTTCAGTGGGACCCAAACCACAGCCAAGCTCTTCATTGGTGTCGGCTGGTAGTTTGTCTTCCTGGTGAGAAGGTTGTACATTTCCTAAGATGATGACTGTGTCATCCCTGATATCCCCCGATTGGCCAAGCCAAGTGCTGAGCACATTCCAGGTGCTCAGTAAATACTCACTGTTGAAGGGGGTTTTCCAGAGCCACACCCCACCCAGACCAACCCGTGGCCTGGGGGCCTCAGCTTTACTCATTCTAGAGCTCCGGACTCCACCATATTCCTGGTTGGTGCTAGGAGGATGGCCTTTCCAGGGTGGGAAGGTGGAGGGTCCATCGTGTAGGGTGCATACAGCCCCACAGGGGATTTGGGTTATGGGCTGGGCAGTAGTCCCTGGCCCCGCGATGGTCAGGGCCTGTGCTGGTGTGCATGCATGGTGCTTTCTGCCTTCATTTTTCCTCCTCCTCCTCCTATTCCTGGCATTTCCCAGTGACACAGCATAGCCTTTCCAGGGAAGGCATCTCTTGGGCAGGGAAGGGGTGCTGCTGATTTCAGCCCCTCCTTCCCCTGTCCTCTCTCCCTCAGAACTTAGTGTGCCTCTCGCTGTGCCCTATCTGGACAAGCCCCCAACTCCGCTCTGCTTCTACCGGGACTGGGTCTGCCCCAACAGACCGTGCATCATCCGCAACGCTCTGCAGCACTGGCCAGCCCTGCAGAAGTGGTCCCTCCCCTATTTCAGGTGGGAGCTGTCCTGGGGTGGGGCGTGAGCAGTGATTACTGGCATCAGAGCATGGGCTGAGTGTCCCTTCCTCTAGAGCCACAGTGGGCTCCACGGAGGTGAGTGTGGCTGTCACCCCAGACGGTTACGCAGATGCTGTGAGAGGGGACCGCTTCGTGATGCCAGCTGAGCGCCGCCTGCCCCTGAGCTTCGTGGTGGATGTGCTGGAGGACCAGGCCCAGCACCCGGGAGTCCTTTATGTGCAGAAGCAGTGCTCCAACCTGCCCACCGAGCTGGCCCAGCTGCTGCCTGATCTGGAATCCCATGTGCCCTGGGCCTCCGAAGCCCTGGGTGGGTGGAGGCTGGGTGGTCGCTTAGGTGATGACTTGGCCTACAGGCTTGGTCCTGTCAGCGCCAGGTGCAGCTTACTAAATACTCACATTCCCAGGCCTGACTTAATCATAGATGAACTACTGAAGATTGTTGTCCTTTCTTCTGCCCTGGGGGAGGGAAGGCCCCTTTCCCAAGCTTTCTCAACCTCTGCCTCTTCTTCCTGACTCTCTTTCTTGGGATTCTTCTGCGCTCGCCCAGGTTTTGGTTTTAGCATCACTGGATGGCAGCTTTCCCCAGCCCAGCCTTCCTAACTCGCTCTCTGCCTCTGTCCTGCAGGAAAGATGCCTGACGCTGTGAACTTCTGGCTGGGGGAGGCAGCTGCGGTGACTTCTTGTAGGTGTAAGGGGAATACAAAGGCAAAGAAGGAGCAGGTGGAGGCAGAGGGGAGGGAAGACAAGGCCAGGAGTGGAGGCTTGGGCCTGGGCGGAGGTTGGGCTGACTGTCCCTAAGATTTCTTTTGGCTTCCAGGACTCAGGCACCACAGAGGGTTTCCCCTGACAGCTGAGGTGGGGGAATGGACCCGTGGCATTAGGGGTGGGTGCACTGTTTATTGTAGACCCAAAGAAAGCTCCCTGAAGGCCAGCTGGGTCAGGGGTGAGTATAGGAGAACTTCCCCTCTTGATGGAGAGGAGTCCAGGGCCTGGCGGCATCAAGTCCTGGGGAGGTGGAGTTCTGGAATACGGGAGCCCTGGCATCTTGTCCAGCCCACTGACTCTGTGCGCTTTTCTCTTTTGTCATAGGCCATCTTGGGGTGCAGGGCTCTGAGCCCCCTGGGCCTTCTTTATGTTGGCAGTGCACAAGGACCACTATGAGAACCTCTACTGTGTAGTCTCAGGAGAGAAACATTTCCTGTTACATCCACCCAGTGACCGGCCCTTCATCCCCTATGGTAGGGAGTGTGGCGTGTAGGGTTGGGGGACCACTGGCCCAAGAGGGAGGGAGGCAGCAAGAGACTGGGAGGCCAGTTCCCAGGCCTGAGGTGTGCCTGTGTCATCCCTACTGCACCGGTGCCCTTGATCCCCCTGCTCCTGCCCAGGGCTGGCTGGGGTGGAGGAGGGTCCGGCAAGTTCCAGCCAATTTGCAGTTCTCCCACACCCTTCTCCCTTGGGCCCCAGAGCTGTACACGCCGGCAACCTACCAGCTAACCGAAGAGGGCGCCTTTAAGGTGGTAGACGAAGAAGACATGGAGAAGGTACCTGTCCTGTTTTTGGGCTCAAGGGAGGGAGAAGGGCAGAAGCCTGGCCTTGAGGAGCAGGCATGAAAGATCTGGGGAGGTGGCACCTTGATCTGAAAAGTCCCTAAGTCTGAGGCCGTTCAGTGCTGAGTCGAGCAGGGTCTGTGGTGTTGACCTTTGGAAGGGACACAGCCTGAAGTCTGGGAGGCCTGGGGGTCTGCTCCCTGGCATCTGGTGTGTTCCAGGTCCCCTGGATCCCACTGGACCCCTTGGCGCCAGACCTAGCCCGGTACCCGAGTTACAGTCAGGCCCAGGCCCTCTGCTGCACGGTGCGGGCTGGTGAGATGCTCTATCTGCCGGCTCTGTGGTTCCATCACGTCCAGCAGTCGCATGGCTGCATCGCAGGTGAGGGGCAGGTTCTGCCAAGGTCCATCAGGGCCTCTGGGGGGAGGTTTGGGAGGCCCCAGGCCAGAAGAGGGACCTTCATGCTCATTCTCCCCACAGTGAATTTCTGGTATGACATGGAATACGACTTCAAGTATAGTTACTTCCAGCTGCTCGACTCCCTCACCAAGGCTTCAGGCCTCAACTGATGGAGCCCTGGTGAACACAGCCGAGCACGCCTCGGGGGAAGGGGCCCATCCCTCCCTGGCCGGGTCAGTTCTCGAGACAGCCTAGGGCGTGCCTGCTGGCTGCTGGCCCAGGGTGCAGCGTGGCTTGGGATCAGCTTTGGAGGATCTTGGAATGTGGTCAGGAGGACCCGAGGTGCCACGCAGGTCTGGTGAAGGCTCTCGGGACTTTACCACATAGGCAGTGGGGAGCGGAGCAGGGCTCAGGTGCGGTGGCACCTCTCACCAGTGCTGTGATGTTGGGCAAGTCACTGCGTTCAGGGCAGTGGTGTCCTGTCAGCAAACTGATAATAGTGGCTCTGCCTCTGAGGGCTGTTGTGGGCTTGGAGATGATGTCTGTGAGGACCAGCATGGGGCTGGCACACAGCACGTGTTGAATAAAAGGTAGCTGTGAGTCGGATGTTCTGATCCTCCCGCTTGAAGTTGCCTTCTGTGGTTGAGGGAGGGCCTGAAGGTTCAGGTAAAAGCTTGAGAGTGATCTTCACTGCGGGTGAGGGCTGGATCCTGGCCTGGGCCCGAAGAGCCGTCAGCTGTCCACGGCCTGCTGTCCACAACAGCCACCACAGCCCCTCCCTGGGACAAGCAAGCAGACCTCAGTTCTGCGGCTCTCTGGCCCAGGGCTTCGAGAGCTATTCCTAGCTTTGCTCGGGTTTACTGTCCTCCCCCAATTCAGGGGCAGCAGGTGGGACCTGCTGCCCTGGGGATAACCCCTGTTTTTCCCATAATAGGCACAGGCAGGATGGGGACAGAAACTCCCGCCTCTCCTGAAGACTGCCCCTCTGAGGGAGGAGTTGGTGTCCACACTCTGACCCTCCCACAAACCATGCCCTGGAGACAGAACCCCCTGCCCCTGAGCGCCAACCCACAGGCCTCATCCCCAGCCACGTAGCACCCAGCTCCAGGGTGGAGGCTGCCCAGCATCCAGCTATGAAGGCCTGTTTGATGTGACAGCCACTCCCCTGCCTGTCGTAAGGGTGCCCGGGTGCTCATCTCAGATCGGCGGAGCCCTGCAGTCAAGACTGGGCATTCCTGTCCAGCAGGTGCCAGAGTTGCGAAAGGCCTGCGCCAGGGCACTCCACTCTTTTCTCGGCTGCTGTTCTGGGGCTCACCCCGGCTTTTCTTCTGCTTAGCCCCTGGCGGCAAGCTCTGCGGGGAGCAGCCCTCCCCTACAGCAGGGCTGGGATGACAGAGCTGGGAGTTCAGGGCCAGGTTGGGCAGGTCCAGGTGGTGATGGCTGGCGAGTGCCACACAGGTGTCAGAAGCTCGAGTACAGATTTAGGGTGCCTCATTTCCTGGACAGGTGACTGATCAGGAGTGGGCGTAGAGCTTGGGTGGAACAGAGGCGGGGGGTGGGAGGGACTTGGGACCAGTTGGGACATCACATCCCTGGCTCTGGATTAGAAGGCCGACAGTCCTTGATCTGTGGCTGCTGCTGCATCATTCCTGCTTCTGAGGACTCAGTCTCATGGCTCTGGTAAGGCCTGGTGGGGCACTGGGTTCCTACTCTGACCCCTGGTCTCTCCCTGGGGCCTGGTTAATGTACTTCTTATGGGAGCTGTGGTCTTCAGGTGTAGGGAGGGGAGTTTGTTGGCCACAAGACCAGAGCAGTGGGCAGAAGCCAGAGGAGGAGGCAGCCTGGGGATGATGGATCTATTTTGAGTTTTTTCTGCTCTGGGAACGGGCTCCCATCAGAGGTCCCTGGCACCATGGATTTGGGCCCTGCAAACTCAGAGGCTCCCAGCTGCCATCCTGAGGCCCTGGAAGGAAGTGGCTGCTCTGTGCTCCTCTGACTCAGTTGCCTGGAATGTGAGGGCCCTGGGCTGACTGGTGGATGAGGCTCTCTAGCACTGCCCTAGACCCGGTTGCTCCCTGGGCTTGACCCATTAGGGCCCTTGTGGAGGCAGGCAGAAGGCTGAAAGGAAGAGTTGGCACAGGCTTCCCTGGTCCTGGCCCACCTGCCAGGCTGCATTCCCAAAACCAAGGGGATGGGTTGGGAGGGAGCTACCGGTGTACCATCTTCAGCCTGACCTGGCAGGACCTGGAGGATATGACAGCCTGTAGGGGGTCTGAGCTAGAAGCTACTGCCCCTGCCCAGGAGAGAGCCCTAGAGTTTCCAGGGTGCACTTCTGAGTGGGGTGGAGGGGGAGGGTAAGAGAGTAGCTCTGCTGGGGGCCCAAGGCCCTAACACTTCCCCTCCCTCCATAGCTTATGTCCCCTGCCCCCCGCCCCCGAAGACTGGCCTGAATGCTGAGCTGGGTTGTGGGCTGGGGATGTGGGGTGGAGAGCCTAAAGGAAACTGCCCGGAGGATGTGGAAGCAGGTCCATGTAGGGCATAAATCTGGAGTTAGCCTGCCTGGGCTCCAATCCCAATTCTGGACCTCAGGCAAGTGACTGCTTCTCCGTGCCTCAGTTTCCTTGTGGAGTGGGTCATCATAAATAGTACCAGCGCATTGGGTGGTTGTGTGATGGATGAGTTAATGTATGCAAAGCCCTTGGCCCAGAGCCAGCACAGAGCATTGTGTAAGTGCTGGCAGGCGTCATGATGGAGATGTCATATCTCCTCTTGTCGATTCAGGATTCTGATGGGGTGGAGGACAGGCCTGGGGTTCAGGATTAGGCCTTGAAGGACTGCCCCAGCCTCCCTTGCAGCCCTGTCACCCTTGGCTTCATCAGCCTGTAGCCGGTCTCCCCTCTCCTGCCTCTTCAGGCAGAGGTGTCCAGGACCTGCCTGCTCACGGTTCGTGTCCTGCAGGCCCATTGCCTGCCCTCTAAGGACCTAGGTGAGTGTACACCTGAGGAGGAGGGTGCTGTGGCTGGATTCGGGGGCCGGGGGCGGGGTGGGCAGTCAGGGCCTAGAGGAGGGGGCTGAGAGGAGCTTCTGGGTGGAAGGTGGCAGCTGGGGCTCTGCCTCTGCTCCCCCTTCCCCTCCCCCTCAGTCCTACCCCACATGGGGCTCTAGGTGATGGAAGGAAGGGGTCTGGGCGGCTGGCTGGCAAGGGCTCTTGGCCACCGCTGGGCACTTGTTCCTCCTTCCCGCAGTGACCCCCTCTGATTGCTTCGTGACTCTCTGGCTGCCCACAGCCTGCAGCCACAGGCTGCAGACTCGCACAGTCAAGAACAGCAGCAGCCCCATCTGGAACCAGAGCTTTCACTTCCGGATCCACAGGCAGCTCAAGGTGGGCCCGTTGTCAGCGCCAGCTCTACCCACATCCGCGCCAGCTGTTACCGCTGCCCTGCTCACCTTCCCATCCCCTCCCTCCTGCAGCCCTGTCACTCTGTTCCCCTTCCAGAATGTCGTGGAACTGAAAGTCTTTGACCAGGACCTGGTGACCGGAGATGACCCTATCCTTTCAGTGCTGTTTGATGCAGGGACTCTGCGGGCTGGGGAGTTCCGGCGCGAGAGCTTCTCACTGAGCCCTCAGGCAAGGCGGAAGGTTGAAATCTCCACTCGTCCTTGCACACACCCACGTCTCTCCCACTCACGCACATACACGCACTCCTTCTGACCCTGTCTAACTCACTTCTGGTTCTCTTTCCAGGGTGAGGGGTGCCTAGAAGTTGAATTTCGCTTGCAGAGCCTGTGAGTCAGGGACCTGGGGCAGTTTGGGTGGGAGTGCCTCATGGGAAAGACAGCGCCGGTGCCTGGGTTATGCCCAGGCCTCTGTGGGGTAAGAACCTGGACTCCTGCTAAGGGGGTCTGGGGGCTCTTTACAGGGCTGACTGTGCCGAGCAGCTTGTCAGCAATGGCATCCTGGTGGTGAGTGTGACCGGTGCTCTGGGAGGTGGTCTGGGGTCCCGGGAATCCTTCATACCAGTGGCTCGAGTTTCTGCCTGGGCCTGAAGCTCAGGCCTCACCAATGCCTGAGTCTGGGGACCTGGGATTTCAGTTCATTAAGGGAGTATAATCTCAAGTAAGTGCTTGGTGACTCGGCCCAGGTAATGAAGTGCAGACCAGCAGGAGCCAGGGTGCCAGCAGGGTGGGGGTCCCTGAATGGGGGTGGTGTTAGTATCCGAGAGGCTCTCTTTGTACCTCAGGCCCGGGAGCTCTCCTGCTTGCATGTTCACCTGGAGGAGACAGGAGACTGGAAGCGTGAGTCTGCAGTCCCCGGGACAGTGCCCAGCCCTCAGCCCTTGTTTTCCTCCTTCAAGGGTTGGATAAGTCAGGGTGGGGCTCCCTGGGGCTTGAGCTTCCCCTTAGGCCTTCTCAGGGGGACTGTGGTGGGGGCTCCATCTTCCAGCCCTGGTCTGGCCAGACCATTTCAGCGGGGAGAGGGAGGTGCCCTCTAGGCCTTCCAGCAAGATGGGTTCTGTGGACAGAGAGACACCGTCCCCAGCCTCTCTGCTCTGGTCCCTGTTTCCAGGCTCGGAGCGCAGAGTTCAGCTTGTGGTTCCTGGGTCCTGCGAACGTCCACAGGAGGCTTCTGTGGGCACTGGCACCTTCCACTTCCACTGCCCAGCCTGCTGGGAGCAGGAGCTGAGGATTCACCTGCAGGTAGAGGCGGGGCCCCCAGAACTTCCTGCCTCCCTCACCTCCTCCCAGCCTGGCCTCTGCCCCACCTGGCAGGGTGCGTGGGTCCATGCTGGCCTTCGTTTCCATCCCTCCCACTTCTCTGTGGCTGCCAGCGGGAGTTGCTGAGGTCCTTGCTAGGAGCAGAAGTGTAAAGATTCTTAGGTCTCTGTCCTTTGTCCCCTGCAGGATGCTCCCGAGGAGCAACTGAAGGTGCCACTGAGTGCCCTGCCCTCTGGCCAACTGGTGAGGCTTGTCTTCCCCACATCCCAGGTACTGGCCTCCCAGAGGAGGAAGCAAGGCACCTGGATGGGGCTGGGCCCCAGGCCACAAAGGGATGGGCCTGTTCCCCCCCACCTTCTCTCTGCAGGGTCATGCCCTGAGGGAGGGGGCGGGGCTCTTCAGGGAGTGTCCTCTGAGCACCCCTGCTTCAGGCCTGGCCTGTGGCGAGGGTTGGGGGAGTGCACATGGGGTCAGGGTAAGAGAATCGGAGTTGGGTGGAGGTGGCTGACCTTTGTGACTGGGGCCTTCATGGTTTTCAGGAGCCCCTGATGACAGTGGAACTGAAAAAAGAAGAAGGGTGAGTGGCCTGGCTGGGGACTGGGCAAGGCCCTGGGGAAGCAATTGGGGGGCGGGGCTGGGGCAGGCCTGGAGGAGTGAGGGGGCGAAACAGCTGTCCCTCATCCTCATGCTCTCTGAAGGGGCTCAGGCTGGTGCTCAGTGGGGGGCATGAAGTATCAGGAGGAGCCTGTAGTCGGAAGGGTGAGTGACCGGCCCAGTGGCAGGCACCCGGGAAGCGCTTGATGAATGTTTGGCTGGAAAATGGGGGGAGATGAGGATGGAAAATGGTAGCATGGTTGGAGGCACAGAGAGGGCAGGAAAAGCAAGGGAGAAAAGGGGAAATTGCACCCTTTTGGGTGGAAGGTGTTACGGCTGGACCTTAAGTGATCTTCACAGAGTCGTTGCTCACCCTGGCTGTCTGTCATGGGAGAGTGGCTTCTCACCTTGCAGAGATGGGATCATTGGTCCTTCTTTTCTCCCCCTCCCCCGTCCTTTATTTTTTTTTTTTGAGACAGAGTCTCTATTGCCCAGGTTGGAGTGCAATGGCACGATCTCGGCTCACTGCAGCCTCCGCCTCCAGGGTTCAAGCGATTGTCCTGCCTCAGCTGGGACTACAGGCATGCGCCACGACGCCTGGCTAATTTTTGTATTTTTAGTAGAGATAAGGATCCCTCATATTGGCTAGGCTGGTCTTGAACTCCTGCCCTCAAGTTATATGCCTGCCTTAGCTTCCCAAAGTGCTGGGATTATAGGCGTGAGCCACCGCGCCTGGCCTCTACCCTGTTTGTAGTCATTTTTTTCTTTCGAGTCAGAGTCTTGCACTATTGCTCAGGCTAGAGTGCAGTGGCGTGATCTCGGCTCAATGCAACCTCTGCCTCCTGGGTTCTACTGATTCTCCTGGGTCAGCCTCCTGAGTAGCTGGGATTATAGGCAACCCCTACACCACCATGGCTGGCTAATTTTTTTGTATTTTTAGTAGAGATGGGGTTTCACTATGTTGACCAGGCTGGTCTTGAACTCCTGACCTCGTGATCCGCCTGCCTCGGCCTCCCAGAATGCTGGGATTACAGGCATGAGACACCGTGCCTGGCCTGTTGTCATTTTTGAGCTCCATGGGTGAGGGACAGAACCCCAGACTTGGAGGGAGAAATCCACTGTATGGGTCCTGCATGAGGGCCTGTCTGCCCCGGGGACCCCAAGCAGCCTCTTTTGGCCATGGGATTCCATGTCTTGCCAGTCTGTTTTGCTGCATTCCCAAGTGTGTCCACATGTGGACATAACCCTCCCCAGGTGTCACACTTTAGTCTTGTGACACAGGAGTGTTAGGGAGAGGAGAGAAGGCAGTGGGTGTTGCAGTGAGGCCGACCCATCATCCTAGTCTCTGGGGAAGTCTGAGAGCTGTCTCAGGGTCTCTTCCTTCTCCCACAGACCGAAGGAGCTGGCTGTGCGACTAGGCTTTGGGCCCTGTGCAGAAGAGCAGGCCTTCCTGAGCATGAGGAAGCAGGTGGTGGCTGCAGCCCTGAAGCAGGCCCTGCAGCTGGATGGAGACTTGCAGGAGGATGAGGTTTAGGGGCTGGGCTGGGTGGGGTGGCCCTGGGCTTGCTTGGGCCTGGTACCTGGTGCTTAACCCTGGAGCTGCCTCTCCCTGCCGTGCTTCCTCTAGTGTGGCGTTAGCACGGACTGGGTACAGGCAGTGCTGCTTATGGTGCCTGGAGCCCACTCAAGAGCTGCCTTGTAGGGCTGGCTTTCCTGCGCTTTCTTGGTTCTCAGCCTAGCCCAGGCTTTAAGAATGGGCCTTTTCTTTTTGAGGAGTGAGACAGATAATGGGTATGAGGCCTGCTGGCCCAGGGTGGTTCAGGAGGTTCTTATTAGCCTGGGCCCTCTCCTGGGGGAATGACGGCAATTTGGGAGAATTTTGAGGTGGCCCCTGGGACTTCCAGAAAGTAAGCATCAGACTCAGGGTCAGGAGATGAGGCTTAGAACTTGCCTGGGCCATTATTCCTGGAGCCCTTAGCACTGGATGGTCACGAGGCTGTTTCTGATCCCATTGTCAGGATGGTTGACCCAGAACTGGTCCCAAGACATGTGATCAGGTCTTAGCTGTGGGGCGAGATGGGGGGCCATGTGACCTGCTACCTCCTCTTCCTGCGGCTTGGCCTTCCCCATCCCTAGGGCCTCTCCAAACCTGCCTGTCTTCTTTTCCAGATCCCAGTGGTAGCTGTTATGGCCACTGGCGGTGGGATCCGGGCAATGACTTCTCTGTATGGGCAGCTGGCTGCCCTGAAGGAGCTGGGCCTCTTGGATTGCATCTCCTACATCACCGGGGCCTCAGGCTCTACCTGGTGAGCTGGGGGCAGGCGGATGCTGGAACCTGTGTGGCAGTGGGTGCTGGTGACAGGGTGCTCTTAGGCCTGTGAGTAAACTAGAAGGGCTGGGAGAATGAATGTGCCAGGGAGAAATGTGCTTGAGAGGACCCTGGGAAAGTCTCTGCCAGGCTGTTGTCCTAGGAAGCCTGGGGCACATGAGGTCTAGATGGGGTGCTTTAGTGACAGGCCCCTGGCTGTGACTTTTCCCAGGGCCTTGGCCAACCTCTATGAGGACCCAGAGTGGTCTCAGAAGGACCTGGCAGGGGCCACTGAGTTGCTGAAGACCCAAGTGACCAAGAGCAAGCTAGGAGTGCTGGCACCTAGCCAGCTGCAGCGGTACTGGCAGGAGCTGGCGGAGCGTGCCTGCCTGGGCTACCCAAGCTGCTTCACCGACCTGTGGGCCCTCATCAACGAGGCGCTGCTGCACGATGAGGTGCGGGGTCTGGGGCCTGGGGGCAGAGCCAGGGCATGGTGCTGGACAGCAGCATGGGAAAGGCCCCAGGCAGCTGTGGGTTTAGGTTCCACTCATCTTTCCCCAGCCCCATGACCACAAGCTTTCAGATCAACGAGAGGCCCTGAGTCACGGCCAGAACCCTCTGCCCATCTACTGTGCCCTCAACACCAAGGAGCAGAGCCTGACCACTTTTGAATTCGGGGGTGAGTGGCCCAAGACCTGAGACCTGTGCCCTCATGGTTGGTGGAGCAAGGGGAGACGGGGCCTGTGTGCAGGAGTGGATGTCACACCCACCTCTCCTAAGCCAGGTCCCTTGCTTTCTGAAGACTGGCACCCTACCAAGGTCCCTCAGCCCTTTGGGAAGGAGGCCAGGGCCGTGGTCCCATGGTCAAAGGCCAAGACACAAGGCCCGGGCCTCCTGGTACTCGGCAAAGCCCTGGGTTGGGGTGCGGGTGCCTGAGCGCTCCAGACCATGAGGCTGAGGGGTGGCCTTTCCTCACAGAATGGTGTGAGTTCACCCCCTACGAGGTTGGCCTCCCCAAGTACGGGGCCTTCATCCCCTCTGAGCTCTTTGGGTCCGAGTTCTTCATGGGGCGGCTGATGAAGAGGCTCCCTGAGTCCCGCATCTGCTTCTTAGAAGGTGAGGGGTATTGGGCAGGCTGGAGAAGCTGGGCCGAGCAGGGCAAATGAGCCCTGGGTGAGAAGGTGGCCTTCAGTCAGAGGAGTTCCGTGGGCTAGGCCTGACAGTGGGGAAGGGTGGGGTTGGGACAGGAGTGTGGGGCTGTCTTCCCTCATAGCTGCTCTTTCAGGTATTTGGAGCAACCTGTATGCAGCCAACCTCCAGGACAGCTTATACTGGGCCTCAGAGCCCAGCCAGTTCTGGGACCGCTGGGCCAGGAACCAGGCCAGCCTGGGTAGGTACTCAGGTGCCTTCATAAGGGTGCCCAGGGGCAGCCAGCAGGGGCTGCATCAGGGGGCGGGGGGCTCTCCCCTCCTCCCCCTCCAGGGTCACCACTCTCTTGCCTGTGTAGACAAGGAGCAGGTCCCCCTTCTGAAGGTAGAAGAACCACCCTCAACAGCCAGCAGGATAGCTGACTTTTTCACTGACCTCCTGACGTGGCGCCCACTGGCCCAGGCCACACATAATTTCCTGCGTGGTCTCCATTTCCACCAAGACTACTTTCAGCATCCCCACTTCTCCACCTGGAAAGGTACCTGCTTCTCTCCACAGTCTTCCTGTGGCCATGTGAGCCTCCAGTCCTCAGTCCAGACACCCCTTACAGTCCATTCCCATCTTCGCCCTTTGAATTTGATTCCCTCAACTATTTGGAGCAGGGGCTCTTTTTCTCCTCGTCTTGGGTACCCAGGGCCTACCTGCAAGGCTGTGGGGGTGTTGGTTCAGCAGGAGAGCAGAGTATCTTGTGCCAGCAGGAGTCTGGTGCCCTTGGTGTCTGTGACAATTGCTGCTCTCCCCAACCTTCCAGCCACCACTCTGGATGGGCTCCCCAACCAGCTGACACCCGCGGAGCCCTACCTGTGCCTGCTGGATGTCGGCTACCTCATCAACACCAGCTGCCCGCCCCTCCTGCAGCCCACTCGCGATGTGGACCTCATCCTGTCATTGGACTACAACCTGCACGGAGCATTCCAGGTTAGAGAGGTTGTGGGTGGCCGCAGACTCCACCCATCCTCTTGGCTCCTCCCCCATGGAGAGCGGTGCTTTGGAGTCTAGTGTCTGGTCCAGCTTCCTTTAGGAGCTGTGACAGTAACTGCATGTGATTGATTGGGACACTGGAATCTGTTAATTTCCCACTAGAGGAGCTCATTCTGTTCTGGAAGCTGGCGAGGTTTTCCTTGTATCTTGTATCTGGGTCCCCGTCACTGACCTGCAAGGTGCAGTCCTGGGCCTCTGGGCCCACCTGCGAGTCTGCTTTGCCTCCCAGGGTCAGAACTGGAGTGCTGGGGGCAACCCAGCTCAGTCTAGCCCCAGAGCAGCTGCCGCTGAAGCCTGTCAGGCGTGGAGCATTTTCTCCAAAGCTTGGCTTTGTAGGCCCCACTGGAGAGTCTGATGTGGCATTCACGCCCCAGGTCCCGTGCGTCTCACATTCAGTCAGCCCTGCTTCAAGAACGCCAGGGGCCCTGTTCTGCTGACACCCCTTCTGCCTGCCCTGCAGCAGCTGCAGCTCCTGGACCAGTTCTGCCAGAAGCAGGGGATCCCGTTCCCGCCCATCTCTCCCAGCCCAGAAGAGCAGCTGCAGCCTCGGGAGTGCCACACCTTCTCTGACCCCACCAACCCTGGAGCCCCTGCCGTGCTGCACTTTCCTCTGGTCAGCGACTCCTTCCGGGAGTACTCGGCCCCTGGTGAGCCTCTGTTCACCTCCCCTTCCTGCTGCCCCACTTTCCCCCACAGCGTGTTCCCCTGCCAGGCTACACTCTCTCCACAGGGGTCCGGCGGACACCCGAGGAGGCAGCAGCGGGAGAGGTGAACCTGTCTCCGTCGGATTCTCCCTACCACTACACGAAGGTGACCTACAGCCAGCAGGATGTGGAGAAGCTGCTACGCCTCACACATTACAATGTCTCCAACAACCGGGAGCAGCTGCTGGAGGCCCTGCGCCAGGCTGTGCAGCGGAGGCGGCAGCGCAGGCCCCAGTGATGGCTGGGGGCCCTGTCTTCTCCCCCTGCCAGCCACACCGCCAACTTCCGGGCGCATTGATTCCCTGTCCGCTGAGGAGTTGCAGGTGGGGACCATCCTTGCCCAGCTCCCTAGGGCCACAGGTGCAGTGGGGCTTGGACTCCCAGAAGTTTGTAGTGGGAGAAGGAGGCTGAGCCCAGAGCAGTGCTGACTGTATTTAGTTCTTTGAGCATCTATGAGTCAGTTGTTTGGGTGTAATCAATCACCCAAAGCCCATGACCCGTGTCTGTTTTCCCTTCCGCGCTACCTTGAGTAGTTGTATAAAGTGCTCCGTATCACTTTGTACGTTACAGACACATACAAATGTGAGGCGCTGAGAGCATCTGTTACTGCTGAGAAGGGCTATGTCATGCTAGGCTCTTGGTTATCCATGGCAAGGGCTGTATATCAAGACATCATCTCCCCAGGTACCTTACAGAGCTCACTCATCAGCATGGGCTTCCTCTGAAGAGAGGTTCTCTGCACACGGTCACCCTGCCATGGAGGCGGCCACTTGGGCCTAGGGTCTCTGCTGTGGGAGCCTTGGCCTTCCCCAGCTGCTCTGCCATAAGATGATGTCTCCTCTTCACCCAGACAGGGACAGCAGGGCAAGGCCAGGCAGTGGCTGTTTTCTGCCAGGTGGTAAGACACATCTTGCAGCAAGGACCTGTCTACTCCAGACGCTCATCCTGGGGGCCTGGGTTGAAGCAGTCAGGGGAAGGAGCCCTTGTGCCTGTAGCCAAGTCTCATTCTGGTTCCCTAGATGTGTCCTCGCTTTTGGCCTTGAGGTTTGATGATGTTGCATTGGGGTTCCCCTCAGGGATCAGACCTGTTGGGAAAACAGATGGAATGAATGTAGTAGGGCCTGGCCACCCCAAAATCTCCGAACACCAGTGCCCCTGCCCTCTCCTGGACCAGCCAGCCTCGTAGAGTAAGTAAGTAAGTGTGGGAGTGGATGCCAGAGCTGACGGGCGCTGCAGCAATGACGTGGAGTGAGTGGGTGTGAATTGCCTCTACTCGCAACCCAACTCCACATCTCTCAGGGCTCCAGCTCTACCCTGCGCTAGACCACAGAAGAAATAATAACTGGGTAGCCTCAGGACAAGGCCTGTCCTGTCAGCAACACATCTGAATCATAGTGTGCCCCGCAGGACTGGGAGGAGAAGGGTACAGTGGTGACCACAGTCGTGGCTGCCACATCTCCAGGCACACGGCTGTGTGTGCACGTGATACGCGGCTCAGCCTGGCGTGGGGCCCATGCACGGAGGATGTTCCTGTCTCCAATCCCTATTCTGCTTTCATCTAACCCCAGGTGTCCCCTCCCCCTGGAAAGCCTGAAGCCCTTTCTGGTTTGGAGGTGGGAAGGAGATGATATGGGTGAGGGAGTTGAGCATCAAAATGGTGCTGGGATCTGCAAGGAGGGACTGAGGAGCCAGGTAAGAGCCTCTGGCCCGCTCCTCCGCCTTCACTTCTCATCCCTGGCCTCCAGTGGGACATGCTCACCCCGGGCCCTCTCCATTGCTGTGGACTGGGGATTGGGGAAAGCAGGGGAGGATCCGTAGAAAACAGGTTGGACAAGGGCGGGTCAGGGTCTGGCTGTCCTGCCAACGTACCATGCCTTGGAGAGGAAGGAATCAAGCAAGTGAGCCTGTGGGCCGCTGGGAATCAAACCCAGGCAAGCAGTCAGCACCAGGCGAGGGAAACCTAGCTGCCCCTCCTGCAAGCGGCCAAGCAGGAAGGGCATGCCCAGACAGCTCTCTACAGGGTCCCTGCACTGTGGAGGGTGTGGAATGAGCCGTGGAAGGGGACAGTTGTCAAGTCTGTATGGAAATCTGGTCCTTATGGCCTGGAGTCCTCTCTGACAGCTGAGAATGGGCCAAGGCGGCTGAGGGTCTCCCATATAGCATTGCCCCACAGCCCCACAGCATAAGTCTGAGTTGTGGAACCTCAGGCTGCAGATGGCAGCACCTCCCAGCCACTGAAGCCCAGGGCTCCCCACCCTGCTCCCTTCCCTAGGTCTCCCACCTGAGTAGACATCCTGGCTGGGCGTCCTCTCGGCTGCACACTCATTCAGAGAGCTGACAGGTTTGGCTCTGAGTTCCAGGCTCAGACTCCGGGCTGCAGAGCAAGGGAATAACCACCTGTTACCCTGGCCCCGACCCAGGCCATCTGCAGCCACCCAGTCTGGCCACTCCTTTCTCCAGCTTCTGGGGGTTCAGCATGGCCTTGGGCAGCCTGGTAATGCCAGGCCCTTCCCACATGGGGATGCAGGGTGGGCTGAGCACTCACTCATGGACAGGTTTTCCCCCCATGCTTCCTGGCTCTGAGAAAACTCCACGCAGGTGAGCTAAGAAAGGCTCAGCCTGTCTTAGGACGTGGGGGATTCTGAAACGCCAAACAACTCAAGATCCTTTGGGCTTCTGGGAAGACAGACTTGGGAGGAGTGTCCAGGGGAACCAGAGGCAGTGCTAGGATCCAAGACACATTCCCTGAACACACTGTCCACACAGAGCCTCAACAGAGCACGATAACTACGAAATAAAGGGGTATAAGGGATTGTCTCTGTATATTCTTCCAAGTGGAACCTGGCTTGTTCACTGTGCAAAAAACTCACTCAAGGAGGGGGCCAGTCCAAGCTGCCTGAGGACTAGACATCTAGAGAAGGCCCCAGATCAGACAGACAGGACAGAGCCTGGAGGAACACAGTGTCCATGAGGATCCTGGCGGCAAGGGCTTGGGGCAGCCTCAGAGCAGCAGACTCCAAAAGGGGCAGATCAGGACCAGGACACAGCTAGGGGTCAAAACTAGCCCCATGTCTGCTACTAATCAGCTGTGTGATCTTGGGCAAGTCACTTAACCTCTCTGGGACAAAAGTTCTCTGAGAAAAGAGTAAATCCCACTACTTCTCGGGGGTTAGAGATGCGAACTGTGGAACCTCCCAAGGATGCATCAACCACCAGGGGCTCAGGTAGTCGGCCGCCCTCCCTGCATCCTTCCCCTGAAGCCCACCTGCAGCACTGGCCAGGGCTTGACACCAGCTCTCAGCCTGCTCTTCCGACGGTGCTGCAAACAGGATCTCTGCTCCACTGGTCAGCCTGGCACCCACACAGCCACAGGTCAGACTTGCCACTGTCCCTTCGGGGAACCCCACACCTCCAGCCTGTGCTGCACCAGGTGGCTGCTGGGGGACCATGCCCAAGACCAGTCTATCCCCTCACCTTAAGGAGAAAGTGTGTTTCCTGCCATGGTGGCCCCGCAACCTCTCACACTGGGCTCCTGTGAGGTCAAGGAGGACCGTGGAAGATACTTTCTGAGGAGAGATGAGAGACAGGGTCACTGCAGCCACCTCAGCTTTTCCCCATGGGGCCCCTTCCATCCTATGTTCCCTCTGCCTTGTCTCCCAGCACCCTGATGTCTGCATCTCCCCCAACCCACATGCCACCTCATACCTCTGCTGCCATCCTCTCATCCAGGAACAGGCTCTGGGAGCTGCTGTGCAAGGCCCCACGGCAGCTGTCCCAGGAGCTGGAGCTGGGCTGTGGAGAGGAGGCAGAAAGGCTGCATGAGCCACGCGCAGAAGGGAAGCCAGAGCTAGGGTCTGTCCACGCCTCACCGTGTGTGTGGAGCCTCCCGGGAAAAGCACTGGATTAGACCAAAGTTCCCGAGGGGCAGGGGAAGCCACGGAGGGGCTCTGACAGGGCAAACAGCTGAAGGGGAAGAGCTGGCGGGTAGGAGGAATCCCAGCACCTCCACACCTCTGGGGTGGGGCAGAAGTGGGGAAGGGCCCCAAGGAGCCCAACTGCCCTGAAAACATGGTTGGGGGCAGCATCTGCCCAGGTCCACAGGGCAAGGGCGCCAGGCCCAGATCGCTCCTCCCAGTCCCTCCATGCTCTGCAAGGAGGCCGCTGCCTAGGGAAGGAATCTCTGGCCACTTACCTGCTTCCCGCCAGGCAGCAGGTGCTGCTTGAACTCCAAAGACCCCTCCATGGTGGGAGTACCCTCTGCATTCTGAAAATGCAAGATGGGGCCCTAAAATGTCAGGACCGGCACCCTCAGGATGGCGGGCAAGGTACCCACTGCCCCCTGCCCTCTTTATTCTTCCCATCCAAGTACCAGCCAGGCCCAACCCTTAGCTTCTGAGATGAGAGAAGATTGAGTGCTGATCTCATTCAGGGTGGTTAGACTGAAGACAGCCCTCTTTATTCCTAACAACATTCAGCTCCTGTGTCCACAGCTCCCAGCGCTGGCTCCAGGGTGTAGGCCCTCACCCCAACGGCCCAAGCCCCACTATAAGCTCCAGGGAGACTGTGGTGGGGAGCCTGCAGCCCCACAGGGACACCTACCTGCGGACTGCTTGTCTTAGCCAGCTGTGCTCCTGGCCCCTGGGTTCCAGAGGTCCTCCACTGAAAGGATGTCAGTGAGCTGCCAGCTCTCCTGGGTTTCAGCTCCTGCGGTGGCAGCAGCAGCTCCTGTTCCATCTTGGGGAGCGGGGCAAGGTGAGCCAGGTCAGGAAGATGGGCCATGCCTCGGGCTCATGTCCACCTCTCCCTCCCCATCCCTCCTGCTCAGAGGGGCCTGCCTCCCCCTCGTTAGCTCTTTCAGCCTCGACTCTGGAGGCTCCCTTCGCACCCGGTCTACTGTGATGCCACTCCCACCACTGCAGCTGGCCTGGAAAAGGATTGGGTGAGGCAGGGCCAGGTGAGGGCTCAGTGGCCTGGAAGACCCCGACTTGCAGGCTGAAAGGGACCGCTCCCCCACCAGCCCTCAGCTTGTGGCCAAGGCACTCCTCACCTCTGTCTTCCTCTGCATTTGGGCAAACTTTTCTTCCTGGGCTGCCAGCAGCTTTTCTAAGTCCTGGTGGCTGTGCAGCAGCAACTCCACATCTGACACTGAGTGCTGGGGAGAAGCAGGTGTGGGTGAGGCCCAGCTCGGGGGGTCCTGGAGCCTGGTGGCCAGCTAAGGGGCAGGATCCCCACTCACCCCATAGTCGGGCTCCAACAGGAGGCCTTCCCGGGAGGCCAGCCAGGCCTCAGCCTGCTCCAGCTCCTGCCTAAGCTTCTGTAGGCCCCAGCTCTTGGTACAGCATTGCCGGCGCAGGGCCCAGGCCTCCTCCAGCTCCTGCAGCCGACCTTCCAGCTCCTGCAGACACTCTGTCACCTGGCAGGGAAGGGCTGCTGTGGGTGAGAGCTTGGGTAGAGCTCCCACTTTGGGATGGGTTGGAGAGCCAAGGATTAATGGAAGTGCAGAGGGAAGGCTGTGAGACCTGCACCTGCCCCTTCCCAGCTTCTCTCCCTGCCCAGCCCTCCTGTCCTGCTGGTTTCCATGCCTGTGAGGGGGCCCTAAGGCCTTGGGCAATCAGGCTGCATCCCCAGCCCAACCCCAGCCGCACCCTCTGTGTTCACACCTCCAGGGACATGAAGTGGCTGTCATCTACCAGCTGCTGTCCTTCCTGCCACAGGTCCTGGGCTTGAAGGCAGCACTCCCTGATTTCTTGCCCCAGCTCCTCATGCTGCCCAAGGAGCTGCTCAGCCCCCGCCACATCCTCAGCCAGCTCCTTGGAGGATGCCAGCTCCTGCCTCTCCTGTACCCGTGCTCTGTGGGGGCAGGGAAGGGAACTGTTGTCAGGGCTGGCTGAGGAGCAAGGGCAGGGCAAGAGCAAAGGAGGGAGGGTCCGGCTCTCTGAAGAGCCAGGTTACCCCCACCCCGCAGGGCAGAGGTGAGCCGGCAGCCGAGGCAGGACACCTACAGCAGTTCCTGGCAGCGCCCGAGGAAGTCATGGCCCCGTGCAGCCTGTGCCAGCCACCGGCCTCTCTCCTGGGCCTTCAGCTGCAAGGTGGCCCAGGCCTCCTGCACCTTGGCCAGCCGCTCGGCCAGGCCCCCCTGAGCCGCAGGATGTAGCTGGCCCAGTCGGCCGGCCTCCATGTGCACCCGTGCCACTTCCTTCTCCATAGCTGCCAGCTCTCTCTGCAACCAGAGCATGAGATCAGGCCTCAGTCTCCCCACTGAGCCAATGACGCTCCCCATTCAGGAGCACCCAGGCCTGAAGAGCCACCTCCACTCTGCTACACAACCTGGGCCAAGTCCCAGGGCCCCTTGGGGAAGGGATCTGGGTGTCTGGAGAGGAGGCTGACACGGCTGCAGTGGGAGGGCCCTCACCTAACACCTGGGGGAAGCTGAGATAGGTGCCCTCAGCCACCAGCTTCGGGCACGGGCCCTTACCTCCAGGCGCCTGTGCTGCTGCTGCAGGGTCTGCACAGATGACTGGCTGTGGCCTCCGTCCTCTCCCTTCATCAGGGCTGTCTTCTCCCGCATCCTTCCTTGCAGCTCGGCCACTGCCTGCTCAAAGGTGTAGACCTCACGGGCTGCAGCCAAGTTCTGGGAAAGGAGAAAGGACCTGCTCAGGGCTGCGCTCTGCTCCCAAGACTCCTTTCTCCCTGGAGACAGGGCCTCCTGGGTCACCTCCTTTTGAACAAGGACGACCGTGGGGCTTCTTGTGCCCCCAGATAGAGAAACCATCCTCCACACTGCGGCCCTCGGAGAATGTGATGATGTGGGCGGAGTGGCAAGCCAGGGTCGGGAGGGCCGGAGAGAAGGCCTCAGGTGCCTCTCAGGGAAAGGCAGACATGAGGTGTTGGGTCCACATGAGGGATCAGGCTGGTTCTCGGGGGTCTGGCTGGCCCCAGCAGTACCACCTGCAGCACCTCACAGGGCTGGGAGACAGGCTCAGCTCAGGAAGCGGCCCCAGCCCAAGTCCTACGGAGACGGAACATCCTGGGTTGCACGATCTATCAGGGGCTCAGGAGGCTGGGCTGCTGTGATAGAGCCTCAGCTGCAGCCAAGTCCTGGAAGAAAGCTGAGCCGGGGAGGGAGAGAGCATTCACTGGGGCCAATGTGTGTGGCTAAACAAGAGAGACCAGCAGGGTGTGTGTCTTGTTGGAACTAAAGCCTGTGGTAGGGAGGGCTCGGACTCAGATGCCAGCCAGGCATGCTTTTTTGAAGACTCACACCCCTTGGCTCGGCCCCGCCTGTGGTCACCTACCTCTGTGCGGGCTTGTATTGCCTTGTCCAGCCTCTCCCAGGCGGCCTCAATGCGGCTCCTCTGGGCTTGGATGTGGGGATAACTCCTGGGTGCACCCCACTCCAGGGTGCCTGCCAGCTTCCTCAGGGCCTGCACCTTGGCCTGGCCCAGGCTCTGAACTTCCTTTCTGAAAGCATCAAACTGCTCTTCCAGCACCTACAAAGGTGTGAGGCCTGGCAGGGTCACCTGAGATGGTATCATGAGCTCTCAAAGCTCACGAAGAGCTCAGCAGACTCTCATGGCTCCGAAATCCCTCAGCCCCGGTTCTGGAACCGTCAGGATCGTCCCTGGGACACCCTCTCCAAGCTCCTTTCTGCTCACTCCCCAGCAACCCCTCCATCCCGACTTAGGCCTTCCTCAGCCTCCGCCCACTCCCCGTGAGGTATGCTCAGGAGTCACTCACTGTGACGCCCTCCAGGTCCTGCCCATAGTCCTGGGACTCCGCAGTGGCTGCCTTGGTGGTCAGCCAGGCATGGAGGAGCAGGGTCTCTCGCTCCAGCTGGTAGAGCTGCAGCTGCTCCTGCAGGCCGTGCCCCCTGCCCTCCGCCCTCCGCAGCAGCTCTGTATGGGCCTCCCGCACCGCCTGCAGCTGGGCTAGCACTTTGGGGCTGCAGGAAGAGAGCACAGCCTGGACTGGAGCCCTTCCTCTCTAGCCTCCCAGAGGGGCAGCCTACTGCCACCTCCGTAGGGGGCTTCTCTTTGCTCCTTCCCAGCTGGTGTGGCTCCTGCCCACCTTTCTGGGTTCTTCCTGCTCTCCAGGTGTGCCGCTGTCTGCTGCAACCGCTCGATGTGTGAGCTGAACGCTTCCAGGTCTCTCCTGGTGGCCTCTAGTCGCCGCAGTAGGGCCTGTGTGGCCTCGGCACTGTGGCCCATGTCCTCGCTGTCCAGGACATGGCCCCGCTCGGCCAGCCAGGATCCTGCCTCCAGGAGCTGGGGTGACAGAGTGGAGATCCGTTTTCCCTGGGCACCCTCCAGGGCTCAGGATTTACAGCTGGATTCTCAACCTGGCTGCACATGGCAAGCACCTGGGAGCTTTAGTGCTCTCTCGGCCTGGGCTCCGCCCCTCAACTGTCACATCTGGTCCGGAATGCAGCCAGAGCGGCTGTGTTTGGTAAAGGGTCCAGGTGATTTTTTTTTTCCATGCAAAATAGACACTTTATTCCTGATTCACAGGCATAGATTTTGTTTTTGTCAATAAAATAAAACCAAGTTTTAACAAATACTCCTTGCAGTGTTTCTCCCTTTGAATTATTAGCCTATTTACTTCACCTTTTCTTCCTTCACAATTACATTCACCATTCTGACGTCATTGAGGTATAATGGTCCAGGGAAGGTTCCAGATGATTCCCATGTAAAGCCCTGGTTGAGAACCACTGGTCTAGAGGGAAGAAAAACAAAAGCCAACCCAGCCAGCGGTCTGTTTTCTGGGAAACGGGGAAGGAAACCCTTGGGGGCAGGAGACCACTGAGCAGAGATGAAGATGCCCAGGCCTGGAGCCCCTGGAGTTACCTTCCGGCTGCACTCGCCCTGGAGTTCCTGGCCCAGCGGCTCATCAATCCCCTCACCTCAGTAAGAAACTGCTGGGCCTCCTGAGCCTCCTGCAGCAGAAGCCGCCTCCGTGCCGCCTCTGCCTGCAGGCGGCCCACAGCCTTCTCCAGCTGCTGCACGCGGGCGGCCACCTCATGGGCAGCAAAGTGCCCAGCCTGCACCAGCTTATGCCCGGTGCCCAGCACCACCCGGGTCAGAGCCTCATGGCTACTCATCTCTCTCTCCAGGTTCTGTGGGGTAGGAGGGAGAGGATGGGGATGCTGCTGACGCTTGGCAGACTCCCACAGTTGTGCTTGAGGCTTCATGGAACCCCACTAACTTGCCCTCCAGGAGTTCCCTGTCCCCATGACCCCCAAAGAATCTGGGGTATGCCAAAAGCCCACACAGCCAGAGAGTTCCTGGCTAGGCCACAGGGAGTGCCATTTCCTTGGTTGAGGAGCCCCACTCACATCGAGGCGAGGCCCTCCCCTTCCCCCATCCCAGATGGGCCCACACCTGGTGCTGCTCCTGCAGCTGCCGCACAGTACTCAGACTCTGGCCATAGTCCTGGGCAGTGGCCAGAGGCAGCTTCTCCTGCACCCAGGCCATTTCCTCGTCGGCGTCCCTGAAGAACTGCAAGAGGAGGCTCCGGGCCTCCAGGGCTGTCCTACGCTCTTGCAGGGGCTCCCGCAGGCTCTTGACCCTGCAGAGGTGGAGGGTAGAGGGTGGAGGGTGGGTGGTAGGGGGTGGAGGGCGGGACCCAGGGAGGCAGGGACCACAGGTGTCAGTATTAGGGCGACCTGGTGACACAGATCACCCAGCTGTGCCCATCACCATGGGCGAGGGGAAGAAGTGACAAGACATCAGTTAAGAAGCAGAGGTGGGGTCCCTCCAGGAAGGCAGGGAGGAGTAGCTGAGGGCACAGGCCAGTCTACCTCTGGAGCAGCTGCCAGGCCTGCTCTTCCACATCCTGGGCAAGCCAGTGGCCTTCCCTCACCAAGGCCTGGGCCTGGCCCAGCAGTGCATCAGCCTGCCTGGCCTTCTTGTCCATGGCTGCTTCCAGCTCCGCCTGTGTGCCCAGGAGCTCGCCCACCCCAGGCAAGGCCTGGCCCCCAATGGGGGCTCTCAGCTCAACCTCGATAGGCTCCAGCCAGCTCGACAGTTCCTCCATGCTCCGCCGTAGACGTTGGGCCTAGGGTAGACAGTGAGGTGGGCGGGACGGGAGAGGCCCGGAGCCCGGCCAGCTACCCGGGGACCCGCACAACCTCACCTCACAGGCCTTTTGAAGCTTAGCTGCCTTTTTCTGGAAGTTGGCTTGCAGCTCACCCCAGAGCACTCCCAGCTCCTGCAGTCGCTCCTGGATAGCCTCCGAGGCTGAGGTGCCCACCTGCAGCAGCCTCTGTCCCTCCTGCAACCACAACATGAAACACACCTTGTAGACTCAGGACTGCTGGCACCAGGGTACTGTGTGGACTGTGACCACCAGCACCGCAGCTGTAGAGTCCTTGCAAGCCAGCTGCATGTTCTTGGGCGAGTTTCCTTACCTCTCCAAACCTCATTTTCCTCATCCATATTGTAGAGAAAATAATGGTTATTTTGTTTAAATGAGATAAGCCATATAAAATACTTAGCAGGGTGATTTATATAGAGGGAGCCAGCGTGGGGGGGAGGACCTGCCCCTGCAGGTGGAAAAGGGAGTGTTTAAAGAGGTGCCATGCCAGGCCTTGGTGAGGGAAGACCCTCATGCCTGTAATCCCAGCACTTTGAGAGGCCGAGGCAGGTGGATCACATGAGCTCAGGAGTTTGGTACCAGCCTAGGCAACACGGCGAAACCCTGTCTCTACCAAAAATACAAAAAAGTAGCCAGACATAGCGTGCGGGCCTGTGATCCCAGCTACTGGGGAGGCTGAGCTGGGATGATATCACTTGAGCCTGGGAGGTGGAGGTTGCAGTGAGCCGAGATCTCGTCACTGCACTCCAGCCTGGGTGACAGAGGGAGACCCTGACTCCAAAAAGGCGGCTACATTTTGACTCCACCCACAGGACTGCTGGCTATGTCTTGATCACATCAAAATGCTATCTTTGAAATTACTGAAAAGGTGTTGTTTTTGGAGATGGTCCCCTGGGGAAGCAACTGCTTCTCACTACACTCCCACCTACACAACCGCTTAGCCAGGTGCCTGCACACAGAAGGTACTGGATAACACTGGCCGCCGTCACTGCAGCTCAGCGCAGCTCTGGGGCACCGTCCTGCGCTCTGCCTGGAGAGCTGCCCACGGCCTCCCTCTACAGGCCTCACCCGCTGCAGCTCCTTCTGTCGGAGCATGCTCACGTCCAGCTCAGCCTGGAACTTCTGCTGCTTCCGCAACTGCGCCGCCAGTGTGGCTGGGCCCAGCAAACCCGCCTCCAGGGCCACCAGGTTCTTCTCCCTCAGCCACGCAGCCGCCTGGGCACATGGGGAGGACAGGCCTGATGTCCACGGCTCTCCCATTCCCTGACCTCTGGGATGCTCCAGAGAAAGGGAGGCCTTTCCCTGGGGCGACTCCTTCTTCCCAACCCCCCCAACTGCTGCGACCACCTCCGTCTCCTGGTGAGGCTAACCTCCTGGGAGTCCTGCAGGAAGGCCTGCAGCTGCTGGAGCTCCTCTAGGTGGTGGCGGCGGGTCCTGGCTTGCCTGAAGAGTGCTTCCTTCCTGCCAGAAAGAGAGACTTATGGACCTGGGGCCACCCCTGGGGCCCACTGGGGTACACGGAACACAGATGCATCTGTATGCCCATCCAGCCTAGGTTTCCTTAGGTATAAATATATTTGGAGTCTGGAGTTTCCCTTGGAATAAAGGTACATTGCATTCCCCATCTCTATCTGTTATGGGCTGGATTCTGTACCCCTAATTTTTAAACTTTTTTAGACAAAGTCTCTCTCTGTTGCCCAGGCTAGAATGAAGTGCTGCCATCTTGGCTCACTGCAATCTCCACCGTCTGGGTTCAAGGAATTCTCTTCTCCTGCCTCAGCCTCCCGAGTAGCTGGGACTACAGACACCTGGCACCAGACCTGGCTAAATTTTGTATTTTTAGTAGAGGTGAGGTTTCCCCATGTTGGTGAGGCTGGTCTCGAACTCCTCACCTCAAATGATGCCCCCACCTCGCCCTCCCAAAGTGCTGGGATTACAGGTGTGAACCACCGCGCCTGGCCTGTACCCCCAAGTTCTTATGTTGAGGGCCTAACCCCAGAACCGGTTTTAGAGACAGGGTCTTTGAAAGAGGCGGTTAAGAGAAAACAAGGTCCTACGTGTGGGTCCTAATCCAATGTGACCCGATGTGTCCTTATGAGAGGATGCTGCTGGGGCAGACACAGGCAAAGGGGGAAGGCGGCTCTGCCAGAACAGGGAGGCCTCCAAGGAAACCCATCGCTGACACCCGGACCGTGGCCCTCCAGCCTCCAGGATTGTGAGAAGAAAAGTGATTATTCCAGGGGTCCCAGCCTCTGGGCCACAGGCCAGCACCAGTCCTCAGCCTGTTAGGAACCAGCCACACAGAAGTGAGTGGCGGAGCATGAGTGCTTGAGCACTGCCTCCTGTTGGATCCGCCGGCATCAGATTCTCATGGGAGCTCGAACCCTGCTGTGAACTGCACGCACAAGGGATCTAGGCTGCCAGCTCCTTATGAGGATCTAATGCCTGATGATTTGAGGGAGAACAGTTTCATCTTGAAACCACCTCCCATCCTCTGGGAAAAACTGTCTTCCACAAAACAGGTCCCTGGTGCCAAAAAGGTTGGGGATTGCTGGTTTATCCACCGTACCGTCGGTGGTATTTTGGTACAGCTGTCTGAGCAGACTAACACACTGTCTAAACCACTTTTTTGATCATGCATTGCTATTAGCAATAGTAATAATTGTTTTTGAGATGGAGTCTCGCTCTATCACCCGGGCTGGAGTGCAATGGCGAGATCTCAGCCTACTGCAACCTCCGCCTCCCAGGTTCAAGTGATTCTGCTGCCTCAGCCTCCTGAGTAGCTGGGACTACAGGCGTCCGCCACCACACCCAGCTAATTTTCGTATTTTTAGTAGAGACAGGATTTTACCAGGTTGGCCAGACTGCTCTTGAATTCCTGACCTCAGGTGATCCATTGCCTTAGTCTCCCAAAGCGCTGGGATTACAGGCATGAGCCACCACATCCCTGGCAGCAAGGATTTTTAAAGCAGGGCCTCCCAATATATATAACATGTAATATCTAACATTTATATAATATTTAATAACTTATGTACTATATATGTACCTCTACCAATATCAAGTACATTGCCATATGCACAAAAATAGAAATTGAGCTCTATAAAGTAAATAGAAGCTCTAATATCCCTCCCACCTACCCCACCCCTGAGGATCTCTCACACCTGAGGGTCCACACACTCCTCCCCACACTGGTACTAGTTTAAACCTCCCTACTAAAGGGTGTGGTGGGTGGGGAGAGGCTGGACTGAACAGAAGCGTGCTCCTGCAGAAGGTCAGAAGCTGGGGGTGGGGTGGCAGTCAGGTGCTGGGGGCAGTGGGGCCTGCCAGGAACCACCTGTGGTGACTGGGGGAAGGGGTGGTGACAGAGACCAGCAAAGCAATGTTTGCATTCTGTTAATTCAAAGACCTCCACAGATACCCAGGTGCAGTCCACCTGCAAGAATGGAGAGGGGTTGCCCCGGCCATGGCCAGGATAGCAGCACAAGGAGCCTTGGTATTTGTGGGTGCTGGCAGCCGTGCCGGGAAGGACCAAAGCCCTCACGAGTCTGGGATCTGGCTTTTGACCGTATCTGCCTTGATCTAAATGTCTGAGGAGCTGGATGAAGCAGCCAAACCCGATGAGCTTTTACAGGGGAAAACGCAGAGCTGGGGTCTCATGGACCATCCAGTCACATGTATCTGTGCCTGAACTTCAATTAGATAACCTAAGACTTCTGCCAGCCTGCCTGTGGGGCCAGCACCGTGCTTTCATCCTCATCACAGCACTTAGGGCCGGGATGCAAGGCTCAGCTGCCATGAGGAGGAAATTGCCGAAGTCGCGCCATTAGCGGGCAGCACAGGAACTCAGGACTGTGACCCTCAAAGGCCAATGCTTGACCGCTGAGCCCTGCTACCTCCCATTTCACAAGACATTTTCCTCTCGTCTCCTAGCATAAGCCTCTGTGTAAACTCCCCTTATCTCAATTGAATGTAAAAGGAAGTGGGATTTTCCACCTGGTGTTTGACGTCTATAACAGGAAGACACACTGCAGGATCAGGAGCTCTGGGGACCCCCGGCATCTGACCTCAGTCCTTGGAAAATGGTGGTGAGGCTAAACCAAGCAGTGGAAGGTGGGAAGGGAAGAACCGGGATGCCAGATGCCTGCACCAGGCCCCCGCCCACAGCAGCCCTCACCCCAGAGCCAGCGCTACCTTAGGACCATGGCCTGGCACCTGCCCACGGCACTCTGGGCCTCAGGGTGCCCACCCTGCTGCAGGCTGCGGGCCGTGGCCTCCAGAGCGCTGATCTTTCCCGCCTGTGCCTCCAGGTCCCGCTCCAGCATCCTGTGCTTCCAAAAAAGAGGCTCCACGGGTGCCAAGGGGTCCTGGTGGGAACGAGGGACCCAATACCGTCCACGGGGCTG
The DNA here is from genome assembly GCA_963573385.1 of Cacajao melanocephalus. Taxonomy (NCBI): domain Eukaryota; kingdom Metazoa; phylum Chordata; class Mammalia; order Primates; family Pitheciidae; genus Cacajao; species Cacajao melanocephalus. The sequence goes on from CAUYLG010070653.1 coordinate 49,049, forward strand.
CCCATTCCCATCCCAGGCTAACTTGCCTTCCCACCTAGAGCCGTCCTGCCATATGCTCATCCGCAGAGCAGCTGCTTGGCCCAAACGCATCCCTCACATCGCTCAAGGCTGTTTCAAGCTTGAGGACACTGATTCCCAGCCATGGGAGGCTTTTGGGCTAGGGATCAAGAGCCAGCATCTCTGGGGCCGGCACAGCTTTTTCACGAATGGTGAACACTCATTTCTCTGTGCTCCTGGGAGGACTAGGTTAGTCCCCAGTTATCCTCTGATGCCTCCTCCGAGTTACACTTGTCTGCTGCAGGGTTGGGGCACTGGTGGGAAAAGTGAACCTTTAGGCATTCGGGAAGTGACGGGGGCAGGGGTGAGGTGGCAGCAACAGGCCAGGCCCACACAAGCACTCTCTAAGCTCTTTGGTGTTCACGGTGGAGCCTGTCCATAGCTGCATAGGAACTGCTCCAGATGATGGTAAGGAACTGCTCCAGATGATGGTAAGTAACTGCCCAGTGACGGACTTTGCCCATGGAGGGGAGATGCCACAGAAGGGGAGGATCCCTGGCCTGGGGAGCTCAGGCAGCACCGGCTGGTTTGACCCCTAATGCTGCTCTTGTAAGTTCCCCCTTCCTGCCGGACACCTACCCACAGAACCTCACTGCCTGGGGCATCTTCCTTGCTGCAAAGCCAACGTTCCATCTTCTCCACAGAGCTTAGAAACAGCTGGGAATGAAGGAAAAGGCAAGAGACAGTCGGCAGAGGATCTGGCCACTGCAGGTGGAGTGACCCTTCTAGTGGCATGGCTTGGGGAACCAGGTGCCTGGCAGGCAGGCGTGCTGAGTGGTGGGGGAGTCCCGGTTCAGTAGCCCCTCCAGCCTTAGCCCTGGCCAGGGGCTGTGGGGTAAGGGCAGGCCCTGTTGGGTGGAGGCAAGATGTAGGCTGGGGATGGGACTGTGCCTGCCTGTAGCTCCAGGGCCTGCTGCAGCTGCTGCTGGTGTTCCTGCCAGGCCCCTTCCAGGCTGCTCAGCTTCTGTTCTAAGCCAGCTAGGGCCTGGCGAATGTCAGGGGTAGATGGATGCCCTGCTGTGAGTAGCTGCTGCCCAGTGCTTCGGGCCAGGCTGATGCTGTCTGTCCAGGAATCCAGCTCGGCCTGGAACAGGACTGGGCTCAGATCACTGGGGGCTGGAAGCAGCCCAGCAGGCAGGAAGAGAGGTGGGGAAGCAGCTGAGGTGTGGGAGGCTGGAGGATATGGGCAGGGTGGGACACTCAGGAGGCCCAAGAGCAAGTGGGGATGAGAGGAAGGGGAAGGTGGGGCCGAGCGGAGAGGAGGACCCGGGAGAGGCTTGGGCCAGCTGCCCGTTCACCTTGTGCTCCTGGTGCTCTTCTAACATTCGCCGGGCTTCCATAGGGCTGCGAGGAGTAGGGCTCACATCCATCTGAGTCTGCAGCCTCTGGGCACCGACCAGCAATTTCTGCAGCATTGCCTGGAGTTTCTGAGCTTGGTGCAAGGCATCCAGCGCCTCCCTCCTGCCCACAGTGCTCATTAGCTAGTCCCAGGCTTCAAGCCCCTCTCCCCCGTGCCCACTGGTGTCTTCTGTCCCTTAATCCCCTCAATCACAGGAGGGCCCATGGGCTGGGAGTTACTGGGGGGGACAGTAATTTGAAAGGTGGAGAAGCAATCCTAGGGGAACACAGGGGCTGAGGGGAAGTACGGGGACTGAAATGCTGGGGGATGGGTCAGCGAGGACAAGACCTGCAGGGTTCATACCGCTTCTGGGCCCCGCTCTGGAGCTGCCACCAGCTGTTGGTCATCTCCTGCTGCCTGTGCCTGAGGCCATGGGCTGCCTCGGGGCTTCTCTGGCAGAGGAGGCCCACCTCATGCTCTAGGGACTGTGGAGGAAGCTGGGGTCAGAGACTGGGCCAGGGTAGCCCCGGGCTACCCTGGCATCCCAAAGCCCATCCTCCCTGCTTCTGCCCAGGGTCCCACTGAGGAGGCAGCCTGGACACAGCTCCACACCAGCTGCATACCTCCACCTGGGTCTGGATGAGGTGAATTTCCCGCTCCAGCTCCTCGTGTTTCCGCAGCAGCCTCTGCACGCTCTCCAGATCCTTCCCGTAGTCCAGGGCCTGGATCAAGGCATCCTAGGGGAGGGGCAGAGCCAGTCACCTGCTGGGCCTTTGCTTCAGCTCCTCCTTCCTGGTTAAGGGCCCCGCCAGGGCCAATGGCTTCTGTGTGCACAGCAAGCACACGGTGTGATTCTCTTCTGGTTGCCGCAGGGGGGCCCAAGGAGGGCCCTGGCTTTGGGGGCCAGAGGTCCCTTCTTTATTTGAGTGGATCATTCCGAGGTGTGACCCTGGGTTTGGAGTCTCCTCTGAGGTAAGAACCTCACATGTGTGCCACTGCCTTGTACAGTCTCATTCGACTCTCATCCCTTGAGGGGTGAGAAAGAAAACGGAGCAAGGATGGACAGACAGGCCTGTGCCGTCATCTGAGGCAGGAGCCAGCAGAGCAAACAGCCAGGCGTGCCCAGCACAGGCAGCACCTGTTTCACACGAGGGCTTCATAGACCGGGTTCTAACTCTGCCTGATTCCCACTCGGGTCTCTGTGGTTGTGAACACAGTCCCAGGGCAAACCTCCTGAAGGTTTGGCCTTCCTCAGGGATGGGAGGAAACAGAGAGGGTGTTTTCTGGCCTCTGGACCTGCCTTGTGTCTGGGGACCAGGTTCCGGGGAGAAAGGAGACAGGGAAGCCCCCAATGAGCTCGCAATGGGCACTTCTATGGTCCTGAGTTGATCCCGAGGGCCAGCCCATCAGATGCCCCCGTGCAGCCCTGGTGGGACCTGCCTCTGAGTATCCAGCTGAACAGGAGAGGTGTGTGAGGGGCGAGACACACGGGAGACTCTGGGCAGCACCCCTCCCTGACTGCATTTGCTCACAGCCCCTGCCAGGACCCCTTTCCACCATGTACCTTCTCCCGAATCCTCTCAGTGACACTGTCCAGCTCTCGGGACAATGTGTGTATCTCCAGGGCCCCTTCGAGCTGCTGCTGGTACCGGAGCAGGTTGCCGTGGAAAGCTGCCCACCTGGCCGAGGGGTAGTGTTGTCACGTGGAGCCTGAGGGGGCCTCTCCACCCCTCTCCCAGCCCCTCGGTTCTCCCTAGCCTGGGACTGGCCTGTTGTTGAGCTGGCTTCGCCGCTGGCAGATCATCTTGACTTCCTCAGGGTCCCGGTTCTTGAGTTGGAGTGACAAGTCACTGATGCTCCTGATGCGGGCATCACCCACTGTGTCCTACAGGGGAGGTGTGGGTGAGGACACTGGCACCCCCCATACAGAGCCCCTTCTTCCCACCTCAGCAGGCACTGAGAGCATGCCTGTGCCCCAGAGCGTGAGGAGAAGCGTATTTGGGCAGTGGGAGGAACTGTCTCCTTCCTCCTCTACCGTGGCAGGTGCCTGAGGTCACCCCATCCAGGTGAATTGAGCAAGATCAGCCTGGAGCCTGGAGCCCCAGAGCCATCTCTAAGCCCAGGAAATGGAATCCCTGGGTCGGGGACCACATAGGAGGGGAGAGTGGGCACATGCTAACAGAAACTCTTTTTTTTCTTTGAGACAGAGTCTCACTCTGTTACCCAGGCTGGAGGCAGTGGTGCAATCTCAGCTCTCTGCAACCACCACCTCCCTGATTCTCCTGCCTCAGCCTCATGAATAGCTGGCACTACAGGTACCCACCACCAAGCCTGGCTAATTTTTTTATTTTTAGTAGAGACGGGGTTTCACCATGTTGGCCAGGCTAGTCTTAGAATTACTGACCTCAAGTGATCTGCCCAGCTTAGCCTCTCAAAGTGCTGGGATTACAGGTGTGAGCCACTGTGACTGCCCACAAACACTTTTAAAATGGAAATTCAGCTTCTTGGATAAAGAGAAGCAAAGGGAGGCTGTGGAATGGAACCTGAGCTTTGGCTTCCTGGGGTTTGGATGTCCCTGCCCCAGGACTCGCCTGAGCTGAGGCTGGTGCTGCTTGGACACTGGGCGGGGCTTAAAGGTGTACAGTGGGGGGGTCCGCCGGGGGTTCGCCACAGGGTGTGACTGCAGGCCTCCTGCCTATGGCATCTGTGGAGCTTGTTTAAATTTCCACAGCACTTTCCTATGAAGTGCCTCATGTGAGGTAGACAGGGAAGGACATTCCTTTCCTTTTATAGATGCCAGAGCAGAGCTCAGAGGCTAAAGTGGCTCCTTCATGGCAGAGCTAGGATTTAAGCCCAGCTCCTTTAAAGTCTAGCTCTCTTCCTACTACAGCATCCGGCACAGTGTCTATGAAATTCTACCATCAGCAAGGGACATCCTATGTTTAAGCACTGCTGCCTTTTACAAAGTTATACACACATACACCGGGGGACAGGATTAGTACATTTGGTCTTTAACGCCTGGTTGTGAATACATTTGTAAGTATTTTTCCCCTCTATACCACGTAAGAGATGTTTGGTGTGTGTGTGTGTGTGTGTGTGTGTGTGTGTGTAAGGGGGCAGGTGTGGGGTGAGGAGGAGATGCTGAGATGCTGAAATAGTCACACTGAAGGCGGGCACCGATTATCCACCACATCCAGGCATATGTCCTATCTTTTTAAGATTTTTGAAATAATTATAGACGCACAGCAAATTGTAAAAGTCATGCAGAGAGGTCCACATGCCCTTCCCTCAGCTTCCCTTACAGTAGATCCTATTCAACATTACAACCAGGAAGCGGATGTTCGTATACTATCGACTGGACCAGACTTCATTCCAATTGTATCAGTTTTTCAAGTATGCATCTGTGCGTGGCAGGGGGCACAGGTCTATGCAGGTTTATCACAGTTAGAGATGCACATACCTGCCACCACACACACGTGCTCTCTTACCTCCGAAATGGGTGCTACCCCCATTCCAAAGAGGAAGGAGAGAAGGTGAGATGAGGGATCCTGCCCCAAGGCATGGAAGGAACAGGTGTGGAGCGCATGCCCTTTCCCTGCTCTCAACTGGATTTACAGTGAGGGATGCATGGCCAACCTCTACCCCAGCAGGGCCCCCTCACCCCAGCCAAAGCTCCTCGGAACTCGCGGAGCCGCCTTCGGAGCTGTAGGCAGTGTTCCAGGTCCTGGCCCAGGTCGCCAACACTCACTATCACCTCCTGTGAAGGCCCAGGGTGCGCTGTGAGTGCACTGGCACCCACTGCTGGGGTTCCCTCCTGTCAAGGGAGGGCTCCTACCCCCATCTTTCAGCCCAGGCCCAGCTGGGGCTACACCTTCTCCTGGATCCAGGCCTCTGCGAGGTCCACTCTCTGCAGGAACTCCAGGAACTTCTGCCTGTCCTCCAGCTCCTGGCCTCTGAGGGCCACAGCCTGCCTCAGGTCCTCCCACTGCTTCTGCAGCCCCTGCAGCCGCTGGGAGACCTCTCCCGCTCGAGGGTGGCTCTGTGCCAGGAGCTCCTCGCCCTTCTGGAGGGAGAGAGGGGACACAGGACCTTGCCTGCTATCCTTCCTAAGACCTCATCCCTGGGCCACACTTTGGGGCAGGCATGGAGCTGTTGCCTGGTTGTCACCTTGGCAACAGAGATCAAGACCTCCTCGTGGACCCAGATTTCAGCCTCAAAGGTCTGATGTTTCAGCAGGGGCTTCAGCTTCTCTCTCAGGTCCTGAGGAGGGATTGGCTCCTTAAGCCGCTGGGCCTGCACCTGGATCCAGTCCTCCACCTGGTGGGGGTGGGGGTGGGGCATGAATACCACGCGCTCCACAGCAGAGGGCCCCAGATGCCACAGGCCTAGCCCCCAGCCATACCTAGGAGGCTGGCTTCTGGGGTGGGATGGACAGCGCCTGGTAAATGAGCGCTCAAGGTTCCAGCTGGGAAAGACGTGCTTCAGGAAGCAGCCCAGATCTCGTTGTGGAGATGTGGCCCCTACTCCTGGGACCCTCCACTGCTCTGCTCCCTTGCCTGCCTCTCTTTGCCCTGGCCCTGCTAGCGCTCCGGACGCTGGTGGGGTCTCCACACAAAGCAGCTTAGAGCTCAGGTTCTGGGCTCCAGCACGGCCTCTGGGAAGCCGTCCACTCCTGGCACCTGTTTCTGCGTCACAATGTCACGGTGCGAAGGCCAGCTGAAGCTGTCGAGTGTGGTCCCCGTGGAAGGCCCGGGGCTGGGGGTGCCCTCTGACCTGGGTTGCGGCCTGGGTGAAGCCTGCCATCAGCAGCGAGGCGCGGAGGGCGTGTCCCCGGCTCTCCGCCAGCTCCTTCACTCTGGACCGGCGCTGCAGCACGGCGGGAAGCGGGTCCTGCGCCCGGGGGCCCCGGAGCGCCTTCAGCTGCTCACGCAAGGCTGCCTCCTGTGGGGCAGAGGCACAGCTGCTGCTCTCTTACCTTGGGCTGCGGCAGGGCCTGGTCCGGAGGGTTCATAGTCCTTTCTTCGGGGGCCCCGGAGCCCTTGCCTCAGCCCCGCATGGCTGAGGGCTGTCTGAGCCTCTAAGCTACAGGCCAGACCCTGCTGCTCCCCAAGGACCACGTGGTGTGGATGGAGCGGAATAACCCCTCTGGGTCCCTGCAGCATGGCCCGTCTCTCCCTGGGCCCTATTCTTGAGCCACACATACAACTTGCTCAGTCAATGCCAACCAGGCCCCCAGCCTGGCAGGCTCCTCAGCACTGCCTCCAGGAATGCACCAAGTGCCCTGCGACCCCCTTCAGGACTCTCTCCCGACCCCCACACTCTGACCACGCCCAGGCCTCCGGAGTTCATTACCTTCTTGTCCTGGGCAGTCAGAACCTTCAGGAAGACCTTGTGCTTGCGAATCAACCGCTCTACCTCTTCCACTGAGCTCCCCAAGGGACTGGTTTTCAGGGAGACCTGGATTTACAGAAGAGTCAAAGAGGTCACCTCGCCTTCCAGCCAGCCTGCCCCTCCAGCTGCAGCCTGTGCTCGGCTGGGCCCATGGGCACTCTGGGCATAGCAGGGCCTTGGGAGTGCCCACTGAGCTCAGGCATAGAGCTGTATGAACACTGGGAGCCCAGGTTGGGAGGCGGCGATGCCTCAATCTGTGCACCATGTGGGGAGCGTGACCAGCCTTTGGCCAGCTTCCTGTGGGCTCAGTCTGGGGCAGGGACTGGGGGTGTCGATGGAAGCACAGGGCCCTCGGCGCTCCACCCTGGCCACCTGGGAGGACTTGTGCACAGCTGCCCCGTATTAGAGAAAAAGCCAGAGAAGCAGAAGGAAAGGACTGAGCAGAGAGAGGGAGGCATGGAGAGGAGGAGCAGGAGGCTGTGCGGAGGGTGAGGGTGAGGCGGGGCCGGGGGGACCTGCCTCCTGGGCCCTAAGGATCTCCTCCAGGTGGCCGCACTCTCTGAGGAACAGCTGCTCCTGCTGCTCGGCCTGCAGCCTCTCTTGCTTCCGTGCCCAGCCCTGGAACATCTGGTCTCGCTGGTCCTGCAGGGCTCGAAGCCCTTCCTGGACCTGGGGATGGACACGTGAGGAGCCTCAGCTGGGGAGGGTGGTGAGGGTGAGGTGAGGGTTGCATTCTGAGGGAGGCCCCTGAGGAAGCCAGTATGGCACAGAATGGGGCACCAGGTGGCCAGGCACAGGCCAGGTCAGCTAGGGTAGGTGGGGGCACCAGGAGAGAGGGCCCACCTCCTTGGCGGGTGTCCCTGCAGCCAGGAGTGCCTGCTGACCCAGCTGGGTGGCACGCTGCCACAGCTTCTCCCGGGCCTCCAGCTCCGCCCGGAGCCACTGGTGGGCACTGAGCTTCAGGGGGGCACTGCTGGGCTCCGGCGAGCTCTCCTCCACCTGCAGGTCCTGCCGCACGCGGGCTGCCCAGGAGGTGTAGTCACGCACCTGATCCCAGGGACACGGAGGGAGAGCCGGGTGAGGGCTAGGCTGGGTGGCTGGACACCAGGCGCTAAGGCAACTGGAGCCCACCGAGTCCACTCACACAACCCGAGCCGACCTGGTCAGGGCCTCGGGTGAGGCAAGCGTGGCCCTTTGTTACCTGGTTTCTCTGTTCTCATCCAACCTGATCCTCCTCGTGAGCCAGACCCACCCTTTGCTCCTGCTGCCCCTGTTGCTTTGAAGCTCCGCCTCCTGCCTTCCCGCCTCTACAGAGCTCACCTGGATGAGGCCACGAGGAAGCGAGGAAGCGAGCAGATTGGCAGTTGGCAGGATCAACCCCATCAAGACTGCTTGATGGGGACAGAAAGCTCACCTGCTCATCAAGGGCCAAGGCTGCCTTTGCCTGGTGAAGCCTTCCCTGGTATTTGACATGTCACTGCTCTTCTTGTTCTCTGAATTACTAATTTAACGCTTACAGACTGCCTTCTGCTGAGTTGTGTACCACCACACAAGACTGGAGCTGGAGGGACTTTAGGCCCTTGTCCAAATGTCTCATTGCATAGACGAAGGAAGGGTAAACGGCAGAGTCTTGTAAACTCTAAGTGCTTGACAAACCCAGGCTTAGTGCCTTGCTCAAGCTCACACTGCCAGCAAGCAGCACAGATGGGTCCCTAAACTCAAGCCTTTTTGCAGTGTCATACTTTGGGCCTTCTGGTCTGCCTGGACCCAGGACATGGGGATACCTGGGACAGCCCATGGCCAGTGCCCACTGTCCCGGTCTGATCCTCTGGGTGTTGGGTTCATCTCCCCAGGGAGAAGGCCTCCACGAGGGCCGCAGTTCCACCTTCCATAGCGTCTGTATTATCCTCCTCTCTCTACAGATGTTGAGTAGGTGCTGGCTGATCCCGAGGTCACTATCTAACATCTGGGTCTCCAGTGATGAGCTTTCCTGGGCCGTTCTTCCTCCCATCCCTGGCTGGGACCCTGCATGACTGCCCTGCCACTCACCTCGCTGGAACTGACCCAAACCCTAAGGTGTCACTGTTATGCCCGCTTGCTCAGCCCCTGACCAGCCAGGCTGACCTCCAGAGTGCTTGTGCTCTCCCACCCGAGTCCATGCTTGTTCTCTGTCTGGAGCTGCAGCGCCTCATGCGTACATGCCCACGGGTAGTGCAGCACACACACGCCACCCGAGGGGCAGGAGCCCTCACCGCTGAGCGGAAGCGGGCCAGGAGGCGTGCGCGCTCCAGCTGGGCCCTGCGCTGCTTCATGCGCCGCTGCAGCACTGCCCACGCCTGGGTCACACTTTGCTGCCTCTGCTGCACCGCGTGGGTCTGAGGCCCCGGACACAGCTTCTGCACCCTGCCTGCAGTCTCCAGCAGCTCCTGCAGCTATGGGAGGGGCAGGAACACGGAGGGAAGGGATGTGTTCTCCTGACTATCCCACAGATGTATCCCTTGCCTGGGAGCTCCAGCCCCCTTGGGCCACATCCTGCCGGGCACAGTAGGCCCAGGGGAGGCCCTGAGGGACAGTGGAAAATCTAGAGGAACAGGAGGGCCACCCTGAGGGGGCAGCAGGGGCCTGGGTGAGAGAGGCGCCCAGCTGGGCTCACCTGCCGCTCAGTGCCTATGAGTTCTCGCTCCAGCCCCTGGTGGCTCCTAAGTTGGGCTTCCAGCCCACGCAGGTCCCGCGCCACTTTGTTGGGGAGGCTCGAGGCTTTCTCCTGAGGAGGGGAGAATGCGAGGAGCTCAGGGTTGGAGGTTGGACACAGCCCGGGGCATATCCACTTGTAGAAAGAATCCCTTCCTCCCCTCCGGCTCACACCTGGACCTGAGTGAGGACTTCCAAGAGATCTCTGTGAACTCTGAGGGCGGTCTCGGCATCTCGGAGCAGGCGGCCTCGGGCCTGGGTCAGCTCCCACAGCTCCGACCAGGCAGCCCTGCCCGTGGCGTGTGGGAGACCAGTGGGGATCAGCTGCTGGGCCACCTCATTCCTCCCTCTCGCTGGGGGTCAGCCCCCTCCTCTCGGGGTTGTATCAGGAATTGCCCAAAGCTCCCCCTTCTTAAAACCTCTCCTGCCTGTGGCCCTGCCTACACACCTTCTTCCCGGGAGCCTATCTTCTAGCTTTACCATGAATTCAGTGCTTTGCTAATGTAATGCTCAGCACGGAATGGTATCTGTGCTCTGCGATAGTCTTTACATCTTGTGCTTTGATTCATAGCATGCTACCCAGATTGCGATTACAAATGCTTTGTGGGCAGGGGCCATATCTCTGTTCCTTGCTCACTCTGCAAACTTGCTGAGCTCCTAAGGCTTCTGCCAGGCCAGGCCCTGGGCTAGAGGTTATGAGCAAGTCATGACCTTGCCTCAAAGCTCACAGGCTGAGAGTGAATCCCAATCAGCCGAGTGGACTACCAGGAATGAGATGAGGCATGGGCCGTCCTGAGGGAGCACAGGAGCTGGGGCAGCTCAGGGGAAGGCCCTGATGCCCGGCCCCATCATCTTCCCACAGTTCCTGCTCTGAGTCCCAGGACCAGGGCTCTCTGACCTGCACACGCAGCCTCACCTCCCTTCGCAGACCAGAGCCTGTGGTGGGCTTGGCTTCTCTGGAGCAAGGCCGCTCTGCGGAGCCTTGTGGGCAGCCGGGACCAGTGCAACCCTCACAGCATGCCATCCTCTCTTACCATCACTCCGGGCCCTGCCTGCCAAGCTCCCTCCCCAACACCCCGGGCTGGCCTGGCCCCCTGGGCACTCACTGCAGATCCTGCTGCCTCTGACGGGCCATGGGGCCGGCGCCGTGCCCACGTTCCAGCAGGCTCTCCGCCAGCAGCCTGCAGGCTGCCACCCGCTGGCCGCCTGTCTCCACTTGGCGCTGAAACTTTGCAAACTTGGTGCAGAGGTGCTGAGAAGGGACGGGGGGGGGGGCGTGGTGACCAGGTGGCCCCCGGTTGGTTAGGTGGCAAGCGGCCTGAGAATCGAGGCACCTCAGTGCCCAACTGGGGGATGTGGGCTTGGATGGATGTCGTCTGCCCGCTGCACTCAGGAGGCTCCCACCTCAGCTAGGGCTCACCGCTCTGCCGCCACCTTCTCCCTCAGCCCACCAGGGCCCAGCCTCCCCGCCCCACAGGCTCTGCCCCAGGACGCCCTCCTTGCCCCTGGCCCTCTTCTCACCAGGGTGTGCTCGGGGTCCTCCCCCAGACTCTCCCCGCCTTTGGCTGCCTGCTTCTGGCTGGCCAGCCAGCTCTGCAGGTCCTTGGCCTCCCTCAGGAACTCGTGCAGCTTCAGGGTCCCCTCTAGCTCCTGGTCCCTGTGGTGACAGCCCGTGGTTCCCCGGAAGTGAGTGGCCCACCCCCCAGGGGCCAGCCTGGCCAGCCAGAGGGGCCGACCTGAAGAATGGGGTTACTCATGGTCTCTGTCCCAGCCTGCGTCTCGGGATTCAGGGAGAAGTAGACACAGAAGGGCGAGCGTAGGGGCAGAGGAGGGCGGGGACGTCGGGAGATGGACAGCGGGGTGTTGTGGGCCTCACTGAAGGCTTTATGGAAAGAGGTGAGCAACACACCCCCTCCCAATGCATCTCTGCAGCTGGGGATCATGGGTTCCGCTCGACTTAGGGCCATGGTGTGGGAACACTCAGCTGTGGCTGGGCCCCCTGTACCCACTGCTGAGGGGTACAGTGCCCTCACCGTGTGGCCGCCAACTCCTGCAGTGCCCGCAGCTGCTCCCGGAGCCTCTCCTGCACCACACGCTGCTGCTCAGGGGCTTCAGGGCCAGTGAGGGTTTGGGCCCTCTGGTCAAGCTCTTCCATAGAGCTCCAGTGAACGGCTAGTTCCTCCTGTAGGGCCTGTGATGCACAAGGACCCACACCAGGCTCAGCCTGGGTGACTCATCCACCCATCTGTCTGCTGGGTTGACACCCATGCAGTCACCAATCCTCATCCATTCACCCACCCCTCACAGACCCATCCATCTACTTCAGCTCATGCTCCCGCCCACCCGGCATCCATCTACCCATGACTGATGGAGTCAGCACTTACTGTTCCATGAAGCAAACACCTGGTCTGTGCCCACCAAGGGCTCATTGTTTAGCAGGGAAAGGTGGGTGCTGGCTAATCTGGGCCAAGGAAGGGAGGGCATAGGAGGGACTAGACTGGACCCCATCATCCATGTGTGAGAGAGAGGCAGAGTTAAGCAAGCTGTCCAGTATAGCAGGGCACGGGTGCTCTGCGAGGCCAAGGCCATGGGCCTTTAGGACGGGCTCTCTGAAGCTCCTGCCTCGGAGCACACGCGAACTGGGGCCGTGAGGAAAACATGCCGAGACAGGAGGACACTTCAGTGACAGCAGGAACCAGGGCTGCTGTGGGGTCCAGGCTTTGGAGCATGTGTGATTTGGGGAGTCCGAATTCAGGAGTGAGGAAGGGACTTCCAGACCTCCCTCCCTTCAGCCAGGGATGATTGTGGGAGGAGGTTGGCTTCACCAAGGGCATTTGGTTAACTCAAAGGATGAAAGGCCAAGCCTGGGAGGGAGACACCTGTGGGAGATGTGGAGCAGGCTGGGCAGGTGACCCTGACAGAGGAGAAAAGTGCCAGGGGTGGGGTAGAGAGGAAGCAAGAGGAGGCGGAGAAACCCCAAGGCCACAGGGAGAGGCAAGACTCGCAAGAGGAAGGGAGAAAGGTGTAGACCACAGTGCCCGGGCCGCCATGGAAGGAGGGCCGCAGTGGAAGGAGGGGCGCTGTGGGATCTGGGTGGCAGTGGGGATGGGGCTGTCTGTGTCTCCGGGACGCAGGAGCAGGGCTCCGTGCCTCTGGAGAGGGAGGGTAACAGCTCCCTCCCCGCAGTCCGTCATCACCCAAGCCACACCGGGGGAAGGCTCAGGACATGGTACCTGGTGCTTCTTAATGAGCCCAAGGGTGGCTGCCTCATCTCTGCCATAGTCCCGACTGCTGACCAGCAGCCGCTTCTCCTCCACCCAGCCCTCCAGCTCTGATGCATCCAGAAAGTACTGCCAAGAGTGGGCCCAGCTCACCTGGAGGGTCTCAGGCACGACCCTCCGTCAGCCCTGGGGACATCCTGCCCTGCTCTCAGCATCCTGCACAAAGGGGCTTCTGTGCCCATAGGGGGCCCATCAGCTCCTGGCACAGAGCCCTCACCACTGACCCACCTCTGAGAGTCCCACTCTGACGGCCCCTCAAGGAGCCCCGACTTCCGCCTCTTCCCCCAACCCCGCCTCTCTGCATCCTACCTGCTGGAAAGCGACCTCCTGCTGCAGACACTGGGCCCGCGCCTCACACGCCCTCTCCAGCTCTGCCCAGCGGCCTTCCAGCTCCTGGCACTTCTCCACGATGCATGGGGCTTGGGGGTGCCCCGAGGCTGCCAGGCTCTGTCCGGAACTCAGCACCTGCTGCACCTGCCCCTGGTGAGCTCTCACTTCTGCCTGGAGCACCTGCCACAGAGCAGCTTGAGAGGCCGCTGCTCTTCACCAAGCAGAGTCCCAGCAGAGCCATGGATGCGGCTCCAGGCTCCAGTCGTGGCAAGACCCCCAGGGTCAAAATAGCTGGGGCAGAGATTTGGAAACTGGGATATCCAGGGGGAAGGGCTTAGAGGTTAGGATGCCTGAGTAGGGGCAGAGGGTTTCTGAGGTCTGTGAAGAGGACGTCTGGAGTCCTGTAGGAAGAATGGGGCTGTTACCTTGTGCTTGCGGAGAAGGCTCTGGACACCATCCAAGCCCTCGGCACAGCGGGTAGGGCTGCCATGGGGCATGTGCTCGGCCACCCATGAGAGCTCTGTGTTGCTCAGGTGGCAGAACTGGTGCAGCTCCACGGAGGCCTGCAGCTGCAAGGCCCGGATGGCCAGCTGCCGCTGCAGAAACTCCAGCCTGGGAGCAGGAGGAACACATGGGAGAGGTTGGGAACAGGGTGAGGACAAGGCTCCTGGTTCTTTCCTTGGCCCAGCCAGGGCCCCGTAGAGACCAAGACCAGGGAACAGAACAAAGTCCCATCTGACAAGGGCAGGCCAAGGAAGGGCGCCCGGGCCCCACCTTGTGGCCTAGATGACTCGCCTGACCACACCGTGGGCATCCTGAGGACGCACAACAGGGTCTCCCACCCTCGCATCCCGGGAATGACTCTACTCCTAAGGGAGGCGGTCTGGACACCACGGTCCTGTTGGTGCCACCTTGCGGAACCTTAAATTCCCCCCGGAGGAGTGACACACAGGTGGGTGGGAGGACAGGCTCACCTCCGGAGGTGCTTCTGGGTCTCTTCCAGGATGGCCGGGGAAGTGGCCACGCTGTGTGCCTGGGAGGCGAGGGCAGTCATCTTGCCGGCCAGGGCCTGGCTCTCGCTCTCCAGCTGGTGGTGCCGTCTCTGCAGCCTCTGGCTGGAGCGCAGGTCCTGCCCTGTTTCCGAGCTCTGCAGGGCCCCTTCCAGCTGCTCAAGCTGCTCTTTCACATCCTGGGGAGGGGCACAGGGAGCTGCCTTAGGCTTTCCGTGGACAGCACAGCAGGTGGCCTTCCTGGGCTTTGGGACTATAGGACTTGTAGCACGAGATTCACCAGGGACCTAATAGGGACCTCTGTCTTCACCACTGTCAACTCCCACCCAGAAGGGCCCAATCTTCTCATTTCCTCACGCTTCTTTCTTCCTGAGAACTCAAGCTGTACTGACCACATGCTGGGCACAGGAGCAAATCCTGTATTGGCTGACTGCGGGGAAGGCCACGCTCAGCTGGTCCCAGGCCAGAGGCCTCCAGAGGCTGCAGAGCCCGGGTCAGCAGAGCACACAGACTTCCCCTCCCCTTTCTGTCCAGCCCGGCCCGGCCTTTATCCCCATCTTGTGCCCTGCATCTCTCCCCAGTGCACCTGCAGCTGCCTCAGGAGCTGCTCCTGCTGTCCAGCCAGCCGGAGCTCATCCCCACGCTTGGCCATCTTGCGGTTCAGTGCTTCCCACTTGCTCCTCAGGCCTTGAAGCCTGGTCTGTATGTCCTCCTGGCCACGGGGCCTCCTACTCAACAGCTCTCTCCCAGCCTGGAGTGGAGACAAAGGCCAGGGAGTTTGGTTGAGCTGCTGGTACCACCAGTGGCCACAGCAGGCTGGACCTGGGTGGCAGTGGAAGCGAGGGGTATTCCACAGGCTGCCTGGACGAAAGCAGTTCATGTGGCCCCAAAACTGCAAGTAGGAGGGCTTTCCTCTGACTCCTGCACGTGGAGTGGGGTGAGCCGGCATGAGGTTGGTGGGCATCAGGGAGAGCTGTGTTCTGCAGAGGTGGCCAGCTCTGGGACTTGACCCAGGGAGTTGAGGGGGAAGGGATGGATGGTGCAGCTTTGGGGCTGGTTTGGGTGCCAAGGCAAGGGGATGCCAGCAGCGTCAGGAAGGCTTGGTGAGGGGAGGTCCTAGGTTCATGCTGAGGCTGATTCTTTCTTCAAAGACTTCCATGGAAACAGGTGGTGCAGTAGGGTTGGGAATCGGAACACGAGGAGGTTCTGCACCCTCTGTCCTATGTCCTCACCTGCTGCAGGGCCTCCACGTGTCTTCGGGTGGCCAGCAGCTCGCACTCAGCTGCTTCGTGCCGCTTGAGTGTCTGCAGGATGTTTTGGGGGGCTCCAGAGGGCTCATGTGCTGCCAGCAGCCCCTTCTCCTCCATCCACTGCATCAGCTCTGCCACATCCCGCTTCCATTCCTGCCAAGAACCAGGCGACAGTGGGTCTCAGAGCATGGGGGCAGAGAGGGATCTCAGGGACCCCCCATGGAGAAAGCAGGACCAGAGCCAGTTCTGGGGTGCAAGAGGGGCGGGGCCTGAGGTTGCTGCTCCCTGTGTAGGGCAGGAGGGCTGTGCCTAGAGAGGAGGAATGCCTGTTGGGTCCTTACGACTCCAGCCTACTTCAGACCCCCTACGGCTGCACCTCTCCAAGTATGGGGAAGCTCAGGGAGCCGGAGACCCCCCAGCCCTGCTCCACTGTGGGGGCTGAGCAGCCATTGGACAGAGCCAAGGCTGGCAGCTGGCGCCATGACCTGTGCAAGACCCTAAAGTGTGCCCCGGAGCATTAGGGGAAGGGGCTTGGTGGGGGAGGGGGTGCTTGGGGTTAGTCGGGAGCCTGACATCAGGCCCAGCCCTGTGTCTGAGGGTGGCGTGGCCACAGCCCAGGTTTTCCTCATCAGGAAAAACCTGAGCAGTGCTGCCCGCCTCACAAAAGGCATTGAGAGGATGACTGAGAGAGCGGGGGAAAGTGCTCTGTAGGCTGCACAGAGCTGTGGACAATCTCAGGCCTTCTTCTCAGGGAGGCCGCATGTACCCTGGGCCCAGCCCCTTACCTGGAGCTGGAGGGAAGCCAGCAGCTGCCTCCTCCTCTGCTCACTCCTCGCCTGGAGCCTGGTCCACAGCGCCTGGACACTCTGTAGCTGCTCTCTGACCCTGGAGGGCGGACAGTTGGAGGAGGACATGGGAGAGGACTCCCACCCCAGCCCGAGGTGTACTTCCCCCCACCCCCCGCTCTCCCAACCCAGGGCAGCAGTCTGTGCAGGATGAGAAAGGGGCGTCTGCGGGTGCTGCAGACTGAGGCCAGGCTCACGTGTGTGCAGCTGGGTGCTGGCTCTGGACCAGCTTCTCGCCGTGTGCCCGCAGAGCCTCTGCCTGAGGGCCCAGGCTGCTCAGGAGCTGCCCAGACTCCCGGTGCTGCTGCAGCAGGCTCAGGGTCTCCCTCACATCCTCCTGGGAGTGCAGAGACCTCAGGTCATGCCTGGGAGGATGGGGGTCAGGACCATCTCACCCACCACCGTCCCAGGGGCCTCCTCCCCACCGGACCCAAGGGAATGAGCTCCCTCCAGTGATGGGCAGTAACACACTGGCTCCACGTTCCTGGCTCCATACCCCAAGGTTGTCCAGGTGCAGCCAGGCCTCGTGGTTGGCACAGGTGGCAGTGAAACCATCCACTTCTCGGCCAAACCTCTGCAGCTCCAGCCCCTCCTGCAGCCACTGCTGCCTCTGCTCCCACACAGCCTTCAGCTCCTGGCCCTGCTGCCCTAGGAGCCTCAGAGTGTTGGCCACCTCTTGGGAGTCCGGGGAGTCCAAGGCTGCCATGGGCTGGCCCTGAGCATCCAGCTGCTGCAGCCTAACCAGGATGACAGGGAGAGGGTCAAACCCCAGCAGGCCCCCCTTGTCAGCCTCCTTCTCCTCTCATCTCCAGGGTTCAT
The DNA here is from genome assembly GCA_963573385.1 of Cacajao melanocephalus. Classification (NCBI taxonomy): domain Eukaryota; kingdom Metazoa; phylum Chordata; class Mammalia; order Primates; family Pitheciidae; genus Cacajao; species Cacajao melanocephalus. The sequence continues at coordinate 66,062 of CAUYLG010070653.1, forward strand.
GCATCCTGGAGCATGAATGGGACACTGAATGTGATGGGCCAGCAGAGTGCTTAGGATGCAGGGGTTCCCAGGCCCCCCACCAGCTCCAGCTGGCCGTCCTCTAAGTATGGACCGCCAATAGCTGATGCCCAGCTGAGAGGACATGTGGAGGCAGCACAGCATGACAGAAAAAATCACACAAGCCATACAAGCACCCCACCACGGGGCCAGCAAGCCCCATGGAGCCTTTGAACAATTCGAAAAGGTGCCCCTTTCAGGGGGCAGCAGCTTGCACGACTTGGGAACAGGTAACATCCTTGTGTGAATGAGAGCAAGGCTCCACTTCCTTTAAGCTGCTGCAGCCCTGAACCAAGTACTGGGGTCTGGCAAGTTGAGGACCAGATGTACTTCAGTGTCCACTTGACCACCTGTCAAGCACCTTCAGGTGGGGTGCAGCCTGTGGACTGCCCCTGGTGGCCTTGCCTGCTTGCCAGCCCATAACATTGTCCCTGCAGGAGGAGAGGCACTGCTGCACTGAGGAGGTGGGTATCTCAGACCTGTGAGTGGGTCCTGAGCCATTCCACTTAGAGGCCAGTGGGGTCCGTGTTACCCAGGATGGCAGAGGAGACTAGACACCCTGAATGAGAGCAACGCATCAGGCCCAACTGGAGGGGCTGGCCGGGTCTGGGCTGGAGACAGCCTCCCAGGCAGCTTGGTGTCCTGGGTCTCTCCTTGAAGTGTACAGGCTGCCTGATCCAACCCTAGGTTATATCCTCCTCCTTGTAAACTGGTCTCAAGCACCATGCCACACGCCAACCAGTCTGGGCCCCTCCCTGGGGAAATCACACTACTTCCTGCCAATGCTCTTTCTGGGCCTAGCGCGCACTCCTCCTGCCCTCCCGTCCTGACCTCTCCCGCCACAGGTGGATCTCCTCCAGCACATCTCCATGCTCCTGAAGCTGCTGCTGAGCTGAGGCCACATCCACTGGCTCCTCCTTGCTGCGCAGCTGAGCCTGGATGCTCTCTGCCCACAGGCGCAGCCGCAGGCTCTCCTGCAGGAGGCTGTGCCGGGTCTGAGCTTCAGCCTGGCGCTGGGCCTGTCGGGCCACTCGTTCCTGTACTTGCCTCAGCAGCCCCTGCAGTGTCTCCACCTGTCCTTGCAGGGGCTGGCTCTCTATGTGGCCTGACTCCTCGACCCTGGGAGACAGGTGCGGCACAGTCAATGTCCTGTCCTGGGCCCAGTGCTCCAGGCAGATGTCCTTTCCCCCACCTGCATCCCCAGGGAAAGCGGGGCTGACGCTGAATGCCTGCCCCACCCTTGACCTGGGGGCAGCAAGAACAGATGGCTCTTCTTATCCCCAGGAGCATTTTCTCATGATTGTCCCCCGACCTAGAGCCCTTCTGACAGCACCTCCTACCCGTCCTCTCCCCAGATTCTCATTTCTGTCCCCCCTCATTCCATCGCCCTGCCTACGCCTTCCCACAGTCCTCACTGCCTCCCTGTGCCACCACTGCGCCGGCCGTACTTTATGACCACCCTTTGGAGGAGGTGGACCCTCCTCTCCAGCACCAGGGTCTTCTTCTGGGCCAGCTGCAGGGTGCGGCGGGTGTCCTCTGAGCTCCCCGGCTGCAGGGCCTCCAGCTGGAGGAGGATGTCCTGCAGCTGGACCTGTGTGGGTCCACACTCCTGCAGAAAGCTACGCACTTCCACACTGTGTGCCAGCTGCATGGCCTTCTCCTGCTTCAGGGCCTCCAGCTGCCCCCACCTAGGCAGAGGGTACAAGGATGTCTCTGCCACAGGGACACCTTCCCATCCATCCTGGAGCCTTGGCCAGAGAGTCACACAATAGAAGCTGCCAGACTGGCTGTCCCTTGCCCCCTCCCTGTGCCTCAGACTTGTCTAGCCTCTCCACTTGGCATGGAAGGAGGCAGGTGAGTCAGGCCCGGGCTGGGCACTGTGTCCGCCCACCCCACCACCTGTACTCCCACCTCCTTCTCACCTCTGCCTCAGTTCCTCCCGCTGTCGTTGGATTTTTGTGGCGTCCCCAGGATATCTCTGCCTCAGTTGCTCAGCAGAGCTGCTGACCTCGGCCCAGAGGCCCTTTCCCACAGTCAGGGCAGTGAGGAAATTCTGGGGAAAAGGAGGACCCAGGCCTCTTGAGGGGCTTTTTCTCTTTCCACACTCCCCTCAGGCCTATGGTGGAGCTCTCTGCTACAGGGAGGCCCACGCTGCCCATCCCCAGAACGACAGCCATCCAAGTCCTTAAAGGCCAGGAGGTCCTCAAAGTTCAGGCCAGCTCTCTGCTCCCCACTCCCAGGCAGGACCGTAGATAAACTGGAGAATTGAGTCACAGCAATGGACCACAAGGCGGCAGCGGCAAGGCAGGAGGAACTGCCAAGCCCACCCCGGTCTGTACCTCAAATTTGAGCTGCGTGACCTCCAGGCTGTCGACCTGGGGCTGCATCCTCTGGAGCAGTGCTGTCTGCTCCTCCAGCCATGACTGGAGCTCCCCACAGGAACTGCAGAAGCCAAACAGGGCCATGGCCTCCTCCAACTGGGCCCTGCGGAGCTGGGGAGGGGCAGCCCAAGGCTGGGGTGAGGGTTAGGGCCCCCGACAGGGCTCTCAGAGCAGGCAAAAGGGGTGTTCCTCCCCATCCCAGCCCACCAGCAGAGCCCAGGGTCAGGGCCAGAGGGGGTCCCCGCCTCACCGCTGGGCCCCACATCCTCTCTCAGGGGCCTTGTGGCACCATCTGGAGGGAGCTGGCAAGGGCTTAGGGTAGGGTAAAGGGCACTGCCAGTGTGCTCCTGTCTGGTCTTGCCTTGCTTAAACCTCTCAGTGCCAGCCCTGCTCTTACGTAAAATCCACACGGCTCTCTCTGCCTGCCCCACCCCTACCTGCCGCTCTAGTCTAGTCTGTCCTCTGGCCATGGCCTCCCCAGCCTCTGTGCTGCAGGCACCTGGCCTTCGCTTCCTCCACTGGGCCCTCTTCCTGCCTTTGCACAGGTCCTGGCCAGCACCCATGGCTTTACTTGCTTTCTGTTTCTCATTCAAGCCTCAGCTTAAATGTCCTTCCCTCGAAGGTGCCTTCCCTCCAAGCCTGACCTCCAGCCTGACCTGGGCTACCTTCTCATGTGATCCCATCACACGTGCATCTAATGAGGTGTCTGACATCTTCTCAGCCATGAGAAAAGCTCCTTGAGGGCAGGAGCATGTCAGTCATGACTTTCTTCCCTGAGATCACTGCACAGGAGCTGCTGGCACAGGGTAAGGGCTTGATGAGCATTTCTCGAAAAAGGAGTGTTACCTCTGCCAGGGCCCGCAGACTCTCATAGTCTTGACTCAAGTGGTCCTGTGTCTGGAGTATAGTGTTGGGATCGAAGTCAGGGTCTGGCTCTGCTGGGATGGCCATCTTCCAGGCATCCCCAGGGCCAGGGTAGCAGGAAGCCTCACTCCAGGGCCCTGGGTTCCTCAGGCTTTCTCCTGGAGGGCTCGGGGCAGATTTCACCTGTGTGACAGAGGGCAGTGTGTCTAGAGGGGGCCCCAACAAGCAGCAGGGGCTTTGGCCAGGCCACCTCCGCCTCCCTGCCCTGAGATCTGGAGGGCCTGAGCTGCAGCTCAAAGGGTGTATGAGACATGGGTTGGGACAGGAAGCTTCTTTGGGGCTGAGGGTCGAGGGGCTAATCGTGAGCACAGGATCAGATGGCTTTGATGTCTACATCTTGTGCTACATACACAGCTTCTTGAAAGGGGGTTGTGAACCAAGCAACCCACGTTTTTAAGAACTTTGGGGGCTCTGAGCAAGAGGTGTCAGAAAGCAGTCTAGGACAGTGATTAGGCCACCCAAAACCAACAAGGGCTGTCAGGAGAGAGAGCCAAACTGGACTGAAGGGTCACTACGGGCCTGGGTGAAAGTGAAGGGGACCTTCCTGGAGGAAACTGCTTCACACTCTGAAACTGCCGGTCATGGGAGCCAGGCCATGCTGTATTTGGGTGCCCTCGGTTTGCGTGGGCAGACAGGATTCCACTACTTCTAGGCTAGGTCAACAGGTGAGATGCCACGGCGGATTGGGGTGAGGGACACCCACACCCACGGGAAGGCCACGAATCCCAGGGCAGAGGCCACAAAGGCCCTCCCATTTTCGTCCTCTGTGTGGCCCAACCGCGGTGGAGCAAGGGAGACCAGGAACTGAGCGGAGGCCGACCGGCATTCGGTCTGCGTCCCTTCCCGGTCCCGTCCGTACCATGAATGACGCCCGGGCCGAGGCCACCCGCGCCTGCTCCTCCAGCCGTCGCAGCTCGGCGGTGAAGGCGAGCAGGACGCGCTCCAGCCGCACGTGGCGCCGCAGCAGGGCCTCAGCGGCCGCCTGGTCCTGGCCGCAGGACGCGCTCTCCAGAGAGGATCGCTGCTCATGCAGCCAGGAAGCCGCCTCTGCCGCATCCGCGAAGTACTGCGGGAGGAGGTCGGGGAGGTGTGGGGATGCAGGGGCACCCCCACCCCGCCCTGCTGGGCCCCGGCCCCACCCCGCCCCGCTATGCTACCTGCAGGACCAATAGGGATGTCTGCAGCCGTGCGCCCCGCCCTGCCACCCGGGTCCGGAGCAGCTGCCAAGAGCCCTGCACGGCCTCTGCGCGTTCCCCGGGATCCGGCTGCGTCGGGGGGCCGCGAGCCCTGAGGTCGCGTCCCCTCCGCACGAGATCTACGCACACGGCCTGGTGGCGGTGGACCTCAGCTTCCAGGGCCTAGTAGGGGCAGAGCAGGGGGCTCAGTGAAGAGAGAATAGGGGAGGGGCCGGGGGCCGAGAGAGAGGGACGGGTGAGGCGTTGGCGACCGGTGGGGGTGCGTGGGGAGTGGCCACCTTGTGTTTCTGCAGGGCGCCTGCGATCTGGTGGAGATCCCGGCCCAGGGCCGCATTCCCCACCCGCTGTCTGCACTCTTTCAGCCAGGCTTCCTCTTCCTCACAGTTGCGCAGGAACTCTGCCCGCTGCAGGGTCTGCTCCAGCAGGGCCCGCCTGAGGGACAGTAGGGGCCACCGAAGAACATGGAGAGTGGTGGGGCATGAGCAGTGAGTTCCCCTCCAGGGTTAGACACTCCCCTTAGGCAGGAGTTTTCCTTTCCCTGGGTGACTCAACAGGTGAGACAGAGGCCTTGGAGTAGGGTAAGTGTGGAGAAAACCGCCAGGGCGGCAGTACTTTAACCTAGGCAGGAGATAATATGGGTTATAGAAAAGTTCTGGAAAAGGCAGAAGAGTTGGGGCGGGATCTTACCGGGCCTTGACAAGAGCCACCAGGCTCTGGTGGAGCTGGGCCAGTGTCCTGGCCTTGGCTTGCAGCACCTCCACACTGGTGCCCAGGGAGGAGTCCAGCTCTGCTGCCTCCCGGGCAAGATGGCTCACGTGGGCTCCGTGGGCTGAGACTTGGGCCTCCAGCAGGTGGTGCTTCTGCAGCAGCTCCACCACCTCTGCCAGCTGCTGCCCACAAGTGGTGGATCTGGCCAGCTCCTGGTCAGAGATGAGTGGTCACTGTAGTATTCCTGGGGTGCTGGGTCCATCTGAGCACCAGCACTGGGGAAGTCCTCCACCCTGCTGTGTTTCCCAAGGGCCTGCTGGTCCAGTGCCCACCTGCAGCTCCTCCAGCTGTTTGGAGGCAGCCTCCACCTCCTGGAGCAGGCTCAGCACAGCCTTCATATCTGCCACCTGCTTCCTCTGTCCCTGTAGACGCTGGAGGAGCCTCTGCCAGCGCAGGGTAACTTCCTCCTGCCTGGAGGACGTGAGAATAAGGGAGATCTCCTCTGGGTTGGGGCAGGGAAGCTACTTCAAGATTCCTGGTCTGTGGTGGGGCTTGGCTTCCCTGGAGGAGTCTGACCTCTGGCTGGGGCAGGGTCTGTGGACTTTGAGAGCATCCTGGTTAGGGGTGATAGGGGCAGGGTGTTCTGCCTTTGGACACAGGCAGAGAAGCCAAAAGGAGGGCCTGGAAGGATTAGGCCTTTGGGACACCCTACCTTGCACGCAGTCCCCATCTCAGTTGAGAAAAACTCCATCCTTCCAGATGCCTAGACTAAAATCTTTTTTTTTTTGAAACAGTGTCTGCCCTGTCACCCAGGCTGGAGTACAGTGGTGTGATCTTGGCTCACTGCAACCTCTACCTCCCGTGTTTAAGTGATTCTCCTTCCTCAGCCACCTGAGCGGCAGGGATTACAGGCATGGGCCACCATGCCTGGCGAATTGTTGTATTTTTAGTAGAGATGGGGGTTTCACCATGTTAGCCAGGCTGGTTTCGAACTCCTGACCTCAAGTGATCCTCCTGCCTCAGTCTCCCAAAGTGCTGGGATTTCAGGTGTGAGTCACCGTGCCCCACGTGAAATCTTGATAACTTGCTTTCTCACATGCCACGTCTGATCTGTCTGCAAATTCTACTTGGTACTACTGCAAAATCTATCCAGAACCCCTCCACTTATCACCACTGCTGCTCCATCCTGGATTACTGCAATAGCTTTGTAACTGGTCTCTCTGCCTCTGCCTTTGCCCCTTGGATCTATTCCCAACATGACATCCAGGTGAGTGAGCATCACAAAATGAAAGTCAGATTGTATTACTCCTCTGTTCCAGCCCTCCGCTGATTTCCCATCTTTCTCTGCACAAAAGCCAAATCTTTACTGTATCCTGCAGGGCCCGGCTTGACCTCCATGCCCACCCCTCACCCTTGTCCCCCCCAACCTCAGCTCCTGCCACTTGTTCACTTTGGCCAACACTGGCCTCTGGGCTGTTTTGAAACCTGCCAGGCATGTGGCTCACCTAAAAGGACACTGCGTTTGCCGTTTCCTCTGCCTAGAATACGCTGTCTCCCATGTCTGCACGGCCAGCTTCCCACTTCTTTCTGGTCTTTACGTAGAAGTTCACTTCCCAGTGAATCCCCTCTAGCCACTCGACCTTAGCACCTCATGTCCCCCTTTCCCCCTTGATTACTTTTATGGAGACAGAGTCTCACTCTGTTGCCAGGCTGGGGTGCAGTGGCACCATCTTGCCTCACTTAGCCTCTGCCTCCTGGGTTCAAGCGATTCTCCTGCCTCAGCCTCCCGAGCAGCTGGTACTACAGGCGTGTGCCACCATGCCTGGCTAATTTTTGTATTTTTTAGTAGAAACGGGGTTTTACCATGTTGGCCAGGCTGGTCTTGAACTCCTGATCTCAGGTGATCCGCCTGCCTCGGCCTCCCAGCATACTGGCATTACAGGTGTGAGCCACTGTGCCTGGCCTCTCCTTTATTCTTTTTTAAATTACCACATGCTATGCATTTTTCTTATTTGTCTGTTTTCCTTAGTAGTGTGTAAGTTCATGAGGGAAGGAATTTCTGTTTGTCCTTTTCTCTGCTAAATCTCTAGCACCTAGCACAGTGTGTGGGACATACTAGACACTCAAATTCTCACTTAGTGAGTGAATCAGAGGCTACCTAGAAAGTGCTTTACTAATAGGGATGAATTACTGATGGTAGACTTGCAAGCATCACTGGTCTTTGTAGGGGGAGCCCTGAACCCATAAATCACCCCTCTCCTCTGTGGCAAAAAATGGGCACGTGACATGGAAGGATGGGGGTGTGGTAGGAGAGCCTCATCCGGTTATGAGGAGAGTTCATGTGCTCGGGGCTCACCTGTGGGCCACATCTGCCCAGCTGTGGTACTGCTCCTGCTGGAGGACATCTGCGATCTCAGCCAGGGCCTGGAAGCGCCCCTCCTGGGGCAGGATGCCAGCCTCCAGCATGCCCAGCCTCTGGACAGCTGCCTCGACTGCAGCCAGGCTGGCTGGCGGGGCTCCGGCCTGGTCCAGCACCTGCTCTGCATCCTTAAGGAAACTCTCCCGGAGGGCCGCTTTGCGCTGGAAGCGCCGGGCCAGGGTTTCTAGCCGCTCCAGCTGCAGTAGCCTCTGCTGTAGGGCCTGGCTCCGTGCAGCCTCTGCCCACTCCAGCTCTGCCCAGCACTGGGACAGCTCTACAAGGCCCAGGCCCTCATGAGGCAGGAAGGGCCTACGGTTCTGGGCTTGGAGTGCTGTCTGCAGCCGGAAGAACAGCGCCTCTGCGGCCCCTTGCTGCTGCAGCCGAGGTGGCTTCTCCTGGGTGCGGAAGGAGGTGAACGCTGCCAGTAGCTGCCGCATGGCGGGCAGCGAGTTTGGGAAATCCCGCGCCTCCAGCTGCTCCTGCTTCTCTGCAATCCAGCGTAGCAGGTCGGCCACCAGCTGCTCGTACTGGGTCTGCAGTATCTCTGTCTCCTGGAGCTGAAGCAGGATCTGGTGGAGGGTGTAGGAAGGGCTCTGGGTGCTTTTTGGGGCAGGCCCTGGAATGGGCACTGAGTGCCATCCAGAGTTCCCCAGGTGGGCTGTAGCTACTTCTCTGAGCCCAAGATGCTTTGAAGCGGTGGTACCCCCACCCCAGAGACCCACCCACTCAGACCCAGGAGCTTGGGGCCCCTTTCCATGACTGTGGGTGAGGCTATCCTGCCTTCCTCCGCTTGTTTTACCCATTTGGCCTCACTGGTGGGGGTGGAGGCTCTTCAGGCTGCTGTTCTTTTTCTAGGCCTCCTTTCCCTTCCCTGAGCCCCCACCCTATAAAGCAGCTCAGAGCCCTTGGCCTGCGTCATCTGCACCCACACCCCAACTGAGATACCCACCCTGAGAAGAGCACTTCCAGGCCTCAGCCTCCGCCATCGTGTCCAGAGAGTAAGAAAGCCCCCCAAAAACATGAACTCTGCGTAGCCCCTGCCGGGAGAGCCTCTTCTGTGCCTGTCCTTGCAGAATCCTGGCTCTCTAAGCCTTCTAATCCCATTAGAAGCTTAATAGCCTGAGAGCTGGGGAGAAGGGGGAGGCCCAGGAGGGGCCATTCCTCCCCAGCTTCCCTTGTATGCCAGGCACCGTGCGGGCACATTACCAGTGCTCCCTGGAGCACTCACACAACCTTCTGTTATCCAGGCATCATCATCTCCATGTGACAGAGGGTGCACAGTGAAGTTGGGTGACTTGGCCAAGGCCACACAGCTAGTAGGTGGCAGGGCAGGCTTCACACTTAGGCCTGTCTGCCTCTGGAGCCCTTGCTCACCCACCCCTCCTTTCTCCCTGACCTTAGCGAGTCTCCTCTGGAGAGTCTGCCCCTGATGCAGGCGGGAGCAGTAGTGGTAGTAGAGGGAGACGTATGTCATGATGGAGCTCTCATCTGGCTGTGCGGCCGCCACGTCCTCGGGGTCCAGCAGCTGAGCGATGCCCAGCTCCTGCTCAGCCACCAGGAAGGCAAAGGCGAGGTTGTGCAGTGGGCGATCTGGACGCAGGGAACTGTAGTCCAGAAGGTCTGGCCTGGACAGAGACGGGGAAGGGCGCCTCACCAGCAGGAACTGACTGCTTTCCTTCAGGTAGATTCTTAAATGCGCTCATGCTCCTATTGGCTATTCACACCATCTTGTGAATTCGTTTTTCCCACAGTTAACTGAGGCCCTGCCGAAGGAGTAGGACGCTGATAGACAAAAGAGGAGGGTTCATTGGGCACAGGGACCAGGCTGGGGGAGGGGGCTGGGGGAACCTCCAAAGGGTGGGTGCTGCCAGAGTGAAGAGCATGAATAGAATTGAGGGGCACAGAAAGTAGAGAAGGCTGGGGTCTAAGGCAAACTTGGCCAATCTCATGGCATTGTCTAGGGAAGGGAAAGGGGCTGACGGAGAGCAGGGACTCAGACATCAGCCCTCTCTCCACCGGTGTTCACTTTCCCTCCTCCTTCAAGCCCAAAGATGTGGGAGAATGGGCAGACTGAGGACCAACCCAGGAGCCATTGGCTCAGTGGGCGGAGGCCTCCTGACCAGGGTGGGGTCACACCTGTGGGCATGGATGAGGGCATTGAAGCCCAGCCCATCGCTCCAGCTTCGGGAGAAATCAGTAATGTTCACGTTGGTGTAGCTGGCCGTCTTCCGCTGGCACCAGACCAGCAGGGCTTCCTTGGTAGACAGCAGGGCTGCGCTGGCCCCAAACTCCTCCTGGCAGGACAGGGCAGTAGGGTGACTGTGCGGGGAGGGGGCGGGGTGGCAGAGAGACTGCAGGCTGTGGGAGAGGCAGGCTGGCCACTGCAGACCCTGCTCCTCCCCGGCCTGGGGCTGGTGTGACTCCCCTCTCTTCAGAGCATCTGATTTTACCCAATTTCATCCACGGTGGGCAGGCATTGGGGGTGAAATCGACTGGCCTTCCAAAGAAGCAGAGCAAAGGAAAGCCGTCACTGCGAAGCCTCTGGCTTTGCGTCACCACAGGTGACCACACAGCAACGCCTCCCGTTTCTGAGCCTTTCTGACAGGCCAGGCTCTGTGCTAACTGACCTCTGGCTCATGGGATCGAGGCTGGGCTTCAAGAGACTGGGTCCTGTCACTGCAGGCTTCCTGCGAGTCAGGCCCTAGGCCCAGGCCCTACAGCCCTCAGACCCTCCTCAGCCTGTGAAGTTGGCACTGCAGCAAACCAGGTGCAGCAAGGGAGGTTTGGAGACTGCCCATGGCCCCCCAGACAGAAGGGGAGGGGCTAGCACCCAGGAGCATCTGACAGCACCCACCTGCCAGCCATGCTCAGAGCCTCACAGGGTGCGGCAGGCTAGGACAGGACACGCCACAGCTGCTCTGGGCCCCTCCCCTTCCCACCATCATTTCCCCCATGCCGCCACTCTCGGCTTCCATCTGCCTCTCCCCATCTCTCTCCCTCCTGCTTCCTCTTCTCAGTCTCCTTTCCCTCATCTTCTTTCCCCCAGTGCCTGTCCTTCCCTCAGTGGTACTGTCCCTGAATCTGTTCCCTCCCTCGCCCCCTCACACCCCGAAGCCCCCACCTCTCCTTTTCCTCTCCTACTTTTCCTCTCATTTCCTCCCCACCCCGATTCTCTCGTGGGCACTCCCCTTCGTCACCATTTCCTAGTTTTTGTTTGTTTTTGAGATGGAGTCTTGCTCTGTCACCCAGGCTGGAGTGCAGTGGTGCGATCTTGGTGCACTGCAGCCTCCACCTCCCAGGTTCAAGTAATTCTCTTGCCTCAGCCTCCTAAGAAACTGGGATTACAGGCGTGTGCCACCATTCCCCGGCTAATTTTTTGTATTTTAGTAGAGACGGGGTTTCACCATGTTGGCCAGGCTGTTTTCAAACTACTGACCTCGAGTGATCCACGTGCCTTGGCCTCCCAAAGTGCTGGGATGAAAGGTGTGCGCCCCTAGGCCTGGCCTCTTCCTGTTATAAACTCAAAACATCAAGGCCCAGCAGGCTGCACTTCCCCTGGCCTCTGGGCCCCAGAGCTTGGGTAGGAAGGATGTGTGGGCACCAGGCAGGGATGGGGGAGTGGGGTGGTAGAGTCTTAAGGCCCTGGAGCTGGGTTCTGCCCCAGCGAGCTCAGGCCCCAGTACCCTGCATGGTGGGGCCAGGCTGCAGATGGAACTGGGAAAGAACCTGGGATGGCTTGTGAGGAAGCAGGGCTAGCCTGAGCCCAAACACGTCTGAGTCAGCAGGGAGCAGGGCCGGAGGGGACTGCAGACAGGCAGAGGTGGTGCTGGTCAGGGGAGAATGTGCCCTGCTGCTCCCAAAGGCCTGGGCTGCAGGGGGCACCCAGAACTGGCCCAGGGGCCTGGGGAGGTGAGTATAGCTTCCTGAAAGGGTTGAGGTCAGTTAGAAATTCATCCACCCCTTCAGCCTTCAAATAGACGCTCAGCCCTGGGAATGCAGACACACAAGACTCCTGCTCTCCTGGACTCAGGCCCCGTGTTTTGAGGCCATCCTGGACGTGTGCCAGATCTGTGGCTTCTTTTCATGGGAGTTTCATTCTCCAGGTTGGCTTTCTTTACCTACTAGAATTGAGTTTTAGGCGGTGTTTTGGAAATCATGAAACTATGGAGAAGGATAAGTATAAGGGCTTTCTTTTTTTCTTTGAGCCTGGGTCTCACGCTGTAAGCCATGCTGGAGTGCAGTGGTGTGATCACAGCTCACCACACCCTCGACCTCCTGGGCTCAGGATATCCTCCCACCTCAGCCTCCCGAGAGCTGAGACTACAGGTGTGTCCCACAAAGACTGTAGAGTCTTTCTGACCCAGTGTGGGGGGAAGAGGCAGAATGGAGGAAGCTGGGGACCACAAAGGGAATACTGTGTGGTCTGCAGGGCGCCAGGGTGTTTGTGAACCCCCAGAGCTGGGCATCCCTCCACACCTTTCATTTACCACAGCAGTACCTTGCAGTGTGATGGAAGTTACAGGGCCTCAGTGTCAAGTTGGGGAGCAGCACAGGGGTGAAAGTGGGTGCTGGACAGTGACCCTGAACCCTCCCTAGTGAATCATTTGCCTAGGCCTGGTTTGAAGCCCGTGGCTCTGGCCCTCACTTTAGCATATTTCAGTGTTACAGTATCTCTGGCATCCTGGGTTCTTCACTCATGGTTAAAGAGTAAATATTGACTTTGTGGTTTCCAAGATCTCCTATGGGGATAGTAAAAGTTTCGTGCAACAACTTGGTCCCCAGGGGTCTGAGGTGAGGCCAGGGCTGGGCTGGGTCACTGGGTGCTGGAGAGTGGGGACTGAGCCATACCCTGTCCAGGCAGATGTGGGAGATCTGGAAACGCAGAATGATGACCCAGATGAGTCCCAGGATGAGTGTCTGGTCTCCATCCACGATGTTCTCTGGCCCGATGAGTGGTATTGGCACCTGTGGACAGATTGGCTGGGCTAAGCCATGAAGCCTGTGTCCAGAGAGGACTCAGTCAGCAATGACTGGGGGGCGGCTGCGGGATGAGGTGGGGGGGGGTCCTGGAATCTATCCTGCCCCAGCTAGGAGGTCCCCCAGGGAGAAGCAGGCAGGGGATAAGTCCAGGAAAGCAAAGGCTTCCTGCCTGGTTGGAGCCATGGCCCCAAGCCCACCTGGATGAAGTCCCAACCTGGTGAACTGGGCTGGGCCCCTGGAACAGAAGGACTCCCTGTTTGTGGGCTATAGGTAGACCCCGGCCAAGGTCAGTGGTTCAGCTACAGGGTCTGGGAATGAGGGGTCCTAACAGTCAATGTGTGAGCGCAACAGACAATAGCAACTGTCTGCCTCCATCTCCCAGGGTGACCTGGGGCCTTCAGGGGGTGGCTGGGTCCCTGGGCTCACATTCGTATCTCAACCCTCTTCATCTGTTCCAGCTCCAACAGAGCCAGCTATAAATCCAGATTCCCAAGCTCCACCCAGTCAGACCCACTTGGACCAGAGTCCAGGATTTGCACTTGAACGACACCTCGGTGGCTCTCAAGTACACTAAAGTTGAGGCTCCTCTGCCCTACACCTTGCTGCTTGGACAGGGAGGGTGGGTGAGTCAAGGGGAGAAGCCCCACAGGGTCTGGCCCCCAGCACCCTCTGGCTCCATCTCCCACCCTGTGGAATCACACAGCTCCAAGGTCCATCGGATTCTTGTAGTTCCGTGAGATTGTAAGGACTTCAGGCCTTTGCACGGCCATCCCTGCTATCCGAAAGGATTCCCAGATATCTGCACGGCTATTCACCTCTCTGCCTTTAAGCCTTCACTCAGATGTTGCCTAGCCTGACCACTGTATTTAACATAGACACCTAAGGACTATTTCTCCCACCCAAATACACACTCTCCATTCCCTTGGCCTGCTCAAGTGAGGATCTTGGCTTTGCTTTCTGATGTATCCTAGTAGAGTGGCACACAGCAGGGACTCAATCAGCAAGTACTAAATGGAGAAAGAAAAGACCTGGAGGGCAGCTGGCTTCAGCTGGCCACTGCTATCCCTGTGGAGAGGCTGCCTCTCTTGGTGTTCCCCTTGGTAAGCTTTGGTATATCCGGCTGGTCTCTAAAGGATCCTGCTCTTTGGTGCTCCTGGGGTGGATTCCACCTGGCATGTTAATCACCTCGGCTTAGAGTTGAAGCCTCTGGTGAGCGGGCTGTTTGTCTGCTCCTCCCAGCTCCTGAGAGCCCATCCTCCTGACTTCCGGCTTAGCGATATCATGCTGGTGGCTTGAAGTCACCATTATGGGGGTATTAACACCGTAGGATCAGCGAATACTGCACACTGGAGCTTTTATGTCTCCCAAAGAATCATTTGTTAAACATTTACCAGCAGACCGCCGATCTGGGTTCAATGAATCTGTCTCCCATTGAAGCCAGGTGCCTTGGGGTCGGGGTCTGCGCTTTGCTGCTTTGCGATTATAGCCCCACGCCTGCATAGAATACCCAGGGCACAGAAGCGTCTCCATAGCGAATGCATCCCTCATTCTGCCATATATTCCCTGTGTGTTTGGGGCAACTCCCTTGTTCTTCTAGACCACAGTTGCCTCCTATGTGTATGGAGACAAGGATGTCACCCTCACAGGTATCAGTGACATGCTGTATAAAGCTTGGGGAGAGCCACACGCCTCTGACAAAGGCTGTGGGGCTCATACCACTCCCAAGTTCCTGGAGGGAAGATGACTGGCTCACAGGATCGTTGTCCCTGGATCAACTAGGGCCCGGGATTCTGCAGCTGGCAGTGTTCTGCTCTTGCACCTGCTCAGGACCACGGTGGCTCCCCTTCCCTTTGTGGGGTTTCTTCCCTCCCTGGCTTTCCTCCCACACACCAGTACCCCAGGAGGCTGGATATAAGCTCCACTCCAGGACATAGCGATGGGCACGCACAGTCAGGCTCTGTCCAGCCAGGCCCAACTCAGTGACTTCAGAACCTCCAGGGACAGCCACCTCCAGGAGCCCTTGGTCTTCCCAGTTCCCAGTTCCCAACCTAAATGATCCCTTTGCCTCACCCCACCTCTGCACAGGTCCCTCGTCCTGGCCAGGAGGGTCCTTCTGCCCCTGGAGGTCCAGCCTCCTTTTAGTGACTATCTCTTTGGCCCGTCCCTTTCTTTCAGGTAACTCTGGCTCCCCACATTTGCTGAGGCCTCCTCCCTGCTTCTCCAAGACAGGCCCTACTCCTCTCCCCACTGCCGGCTTACTGTCCGGGTCTCCTCCCTTTGTTTCCTACTGGATGCCAGCCCCTCACGGCCCCACATCTGGGCTCTGCTGGCTGGTTAACCATCAATCTTGCCAGGCAAATAATTTGGGGCCTCTGTTTTCTCATCTGTGAAATGAGAAGCTTAAGAGTACACTAAGATTCTTTCAGCCTAGAATCCTGCGAGTCTCTCTGATGACAGACAATGACATTTTCCATCCCCGTCGGGACATGGATTGCTCCTGCCTCGGCCAGCTGGGTGCTCTCAAAGTCAGGGGTGCTGTGCGAGGAGGGCTTGGCTTCTGCTCCTCTGTGTCCCGGCCGCTCCTCCTGTGCTCAGGCCCCAGCTCCTCTGCTCTGCCCTGTGGCCTGGCCCAGGAAAGGTGACCCAGTCGTCCAGCCTGTCCCAACTGCCTGCCCTGGCACCATCCCAAAGCCCTTTCCCTGGCACCCACCTTGGCCCTGAGGAAGGCCAGAGCTCGGCTGCTGTTCTCCAGGTAGTGCACGCGCATGCGGCCCCGGCTGGGGGGTGGCAGGGCCTCCCCGGAGATGAGCTCTAGCAGCCGCAGCAGGTGGATTCCATCGGCCAGCTCTGTGTACAGGTTCCGGATCTTGATGCCCACCTGGGGAGGGGATGGGGGAAGGTATGGGGTCACTCCAGCCTGACCTGTCTTCCCATCCTGGGACCTGAGAGGTGCGACTCAGAGCAGCTGCCTTGGAAGAAGGAGCTCTGGCCTCAGCTCAGCCTCAGGCAGATGACCCCACAGCTCACCCCCGAGGCACACTGGCCAGAGCTCGGGGCATGGCACGGGTGGGCTGTGGGGCACAGCTGGCTACACTCACCTGGCTGCACTGGAAGACGTTGTTGATCCACTTGGTGAAAGTCTTCTCCTGCATCTGTGTGTGCCGGGCCTGCAGCTTGCGAATGTGGCCCATCTCGTACTGAGAGTCCACGGTGGCAGCTGGACTGGGCGGGGCCCGGAGCTCTGTGCTGGGCCTCCTGCTGCGGTGCCCTGCAGCCCCGAGGAGCTCCCGGGGACTGTGGGACTGACCCGCCATCAGGCCTGCAGGCCTTTGGGGACGAGGAGCTGCTGGATGTCTCCCTAAAGCCAGAGGGCCTGCAGGTTAGGGGATGTGTGAATGGAGATGGCCCCTCTGCCAGGGGCCTGGGGTCCTGCCTTGCCAGACTGTCCTCACATTTCATGGGGGTTGCAGCTTGGAGTCCAGCCAGTTAAGGTCCAGTGCTCCTGGTCCCCTGTGATTGAATGGCCCAGGTCCCCTTTGCCCCACCCCATCTTCCAGATTCTTCTCGGAGCCCCTGCTGCCAGGTCCCTCTGCCGCAGTGACTGGGGCAGGTGGAAGGAAGACAGGAAACTGCTTACCTTGGTGACGCCGGGGTCCCGTGTAGGCAGCCCTGCTGGACAGATGGAGAGGGCAGATAGCAGGGGCTGTGCATGGAGGGAAAGGGACATCAGGAGAGGCCGAGGCTGGAGCGGGACCGGCCACAGCCCTCCCCTCCAGCCAGTGCGCTGGGGTGACTGCACACAGGCGGCATTGTCCTCCCACCTGCCACAGGGCATGGCCCAGACTGGGAGGGGGTGGCTCGAGAATGCTCCAGGGCCATTGTCAGAGGAGCTCCTCCTTCATACCCTCCTTTCCACACCAGCAATGTCCCCAAATCCAGGTGGGGGTCCTGGCTCCCAGGACGCAGAGGCCCATGGGGTGGCCCTGCTACCCTGGGTTGCAGCTCCGTGGGGGTGCTGCAGTCTGTGTAGGAGGCACCAAAGGGCAGAGCCTCTGTGGGAAGCCTGTGGTCGCACTTCCCAATCAGACTGCCCTCTGCACACCTGCGGGGTCTCTCTGTGAGCACCAGGCCGAGGGGATGAGGGAGCATCCTGGGCCATGGTCCTTTCATTCACCCCCAGGGAACAGCCCATAGACTGAGGGCCTCATGGACCCTGGGCTTGGCTTTCCAGGTCCTGCCAGAGGCGCAGCCAGCCTAGTCCAGGGCTGAAGGGTAGGTTCCCCGTAGGAAAGGTGACCTAGAACTGCAAGAGCTGTGGCATCTCCTCGAAAATTAGAAACACGGTGTTAGCCGAGGGCTTGGAGGCAGGGGTGCAGAGGGAGCTGGTGGGCACCTATCCCTCCCTCCCTGAGCAGCCATGGACTGCACGCCAGAATGAAGGCAGGTTCTAATTCTGGGGGTCTCACCCACTTCCCTCTAAACTCTGGGTAGCAATGCAGGCTGGGGTGCGTGTTTGTGGGTGTGTCTCCAGGCAGTCCTGGAGCCTCTGAAGTGACAGCCCACTCCTCAGAGAGGCACCCCCAGCAGCCACAGCCCACAGCAGGACAGCAGCTCAGCCCACCCATGAGAGCTGGGCCAGGAATGAGTCACACCTGAACTGCCTGGGCACACTGCAGGCAGTCGGAGGTGACACGGAGGGGTGCCGTGGTCTCAGGTGGGGTGCGACTCCCTGGGTCTGAGAGATGCTTTCTCTCCTGCTTTCCTCTCCTGCTAGGCCCCTCCTGCACCGACTGGCTTCCAGACACCCTGCGCTCCTTCCTTGCTTACAGCAGCGGCTGTGGCAGTCCTCCTGTGCGCCTCCCCTTCTGCCCTCCCTGCCCTCCCTGCCCCCGTGGGTCATCGTCACCGACCCCCTAACTCGGCAGCCTAGGCACCACCACCCTGCACCTTTCCACAGCGCAGCTCTGCTCACGCCTGTGAAGCCTCCCACCGCCTGGGAAGGAAAAGCCAGACTTGCCAGACTTGCCTCAGCCGGGCCTTTGAAGCCCGCCAGTTTACCTAACCAGGCTCACCTGCCCCTCACTCTGGGTGCTCCCCATGGGTCACTCTCCATTCCCTGAGCAGGACCTGAGCTCTCCTGCCCCTGAGGCTGGGCTTCAGCTGCTTTCTCAGCTTAGAATGTCCCTTCCCACTCTCCATCCACATTCACCTCTCCTGCCTACCCCAGTTAAAATCCTGTTTCTGGTAGGAAGTGCCTACCCCAGGGAGTCTGAGCTTGTTTCTTCTCCTATTAAGACCCTCAGCCCATGGAGTCGCGTGTGAGGTTGTGTGCTCTGGAGGACAGACTGAGCTGCAGGATGCTTTGCACATAGACCTCAACAGACACTGTCATTTTGAACTTGTTGGAGGGGCCTGTGGACTGCTTTTCTTTCTTTCTAGCTCAATGGCAGCTAAAGCCACTGCACACCATGCAAGGACTGGCTTTTCTCTGGCTATGACTGATTGCAGCCCCTGGTGACATAAGAACCCTGTTGGTTGGAACAAAGTTTGGATTATTTATGTTGCAAGTAACCAAAATCTCAAGTGAAACTGGTTTAAACAATTTATTTATTTATTTTTAGTTAATTCTTTTTTAGAGACAAGGTCTTCTTAGGTTGCCCAGGCTGGTCTTGAACTCCAGGCCTCAGCGATCTTTCCACTTCTGCCTCCTGAGTTGCTGGGATTATAGGTGCGAGCCACCATGCCTGGTTTAAACAGTATAAAGGTGGCCCACACAGTGGAAAAAAAACACAAAAAACTAGTAGGAATATGACTTCAGGTGAGGTTTGATCCAGCAGCTCAAATGTTGTCACCACAGGCCTGGATTCCTTTGGCCTTTCTTAAGGTCTCTTTCATTTTCATGCTCCACAGGGTGGCTTTTGCCTTGCTGACCTCCCTCCCCTGACCCCAGCAGCTCTGGACACCCATCTCAATGCCATTTATATCGTTGCATCAGTAAGCTCATTTCTGTATACCGCAAAGTTCAGAGAAGCGAGAACGTCTCTCCCAAGAGTTTTAACAGAAGTCTGGAGTCCCTGACTCTCACAGGCTTCAACAGGGCCACATGTCCATTCCTGAACCAATATTTGTGACCAGGGGGACGTGGTTCTAGCTCATCCAAATCTCACTTAAGGTGAGGATGGGAGGAGGAGTGCTCTCCCAGGAGACTGTAGGTCTGGACACCAAAAAGGGAGATGGGTTGGTGGGAAAAGCCAGAAGCGTACTATAGTTGGGTGGGGGGAAAACACCAGTGACGTGTGGCAAGAGGCGGGAGCAGTGCTGGCCAGGCAGGGGTTCCTCCCTAGGACCACTGGGGAAAGGGTTCCTGTGAAGCGCCCACCTCCATGAGTCCCTCATGTCCTGGCTTCCACCCACTCCGAGGTGAGGTTTTCATCTGCCCACCTGGTCTCTGCCACCTACCCTCCTCTGGCCCCACCCGATGGGGCTGCTTTCCTTCTGAAGCAGCCGCATTTTGGGTTTCTCTCCACAGTAAGAGTTTGGGGTCATAGGCACAGCCTCTTCCTAACTCTTCTCCCCAGTTCAAACTGGATCCAGGGATCCACAGTCTGCTCCGAGGCCGGCATCAGCCCTGGAAACGGAGCCGGTGGAGTGGGAGAGGGCAGCTCCATGTTTATTCAACAGCAGACTGTCTTTTTGTTTGAAACTTCTAAATAAGATTAGAAAAAGAAACAAAATAGAAGCATTGTGTGTTAAGCGCATTGGTTAACCAACACTGGAACCAATACACTCTTGTATTAGGCCTGCATTTACCTGGGTAAACTCAGTGGTTATCTGTCCTAAACATGCTCGCCTGCTACACCTACGGAGGAAATAAACAGTGAAACACTTTCCTCATCTTGAAGGCAATTTGTCTCGGGCATCCTCCAGGCGTAATGAAGGAGGGTGAGTGAGGGTGCGAGGTGGAAGGTCCCGGCTGCACTGTGACTCCCGACAGCCCCAAATCCAAAGATGCTCTTGCTGCATCCCAACAAGTGTTCAAGAGAGAACTGGGTCCCGCCCTGGAGAAACCAAAGCCAAAAATGAACTAAATGGCCCTCCCCTAGAAGGGCGACCCTGTCCACCATCTGAGTTTGGTGAGTTTGGAAAAGGGATGACAGACGCTGCTGGGCTGGAGCAGGAGGCGGAAGCAGGTTGGAAGGCTGTTGCGCGCTGCCCCTCCCTGGAGCTGGGGAGAGTCCCGTCTTAGTGCAATGCTTCTTTACTGATGGGTCTGGAGGACCTCACTGGCAGGCTGACAACTTGGAAGCAGACTGTGGGAGCAATAGGCTGGACTTTTCCTTTCCCTTTAAACTCAAGACTGGAAGGTTTGTGTTACATGATACCATGTGCTGTGTAGAAAACAGGGCCTCGGCTTCTTAGCTACTAGAGTTCCAGAGTTTGGGTATTTCCACCCTCCCTCCTATACATACTCTGGGAAAGAGGTTCTTTGAAAATTGGGTTGGTACTGGAAGGGCAATAGTGACAGTGAGCAGGCCCCAGGGCGGCCCTTTCTGTGTGGGAGGGAGATAGCGGGCGGTGTGGACACTCATGGAACTTTGTGCTGGTCCTGGGAAGATACAAATCCTCACTCGGTCACCATCCCTAATATTTTCTAGTGTTTTCTTTTCCAGTCAATTTTTCATGATGAATGACTTCATGTAAGAGGATATTAAGAAAAGTGGGCATATGGGCCGGGCGCAGTGGCTCACGCCTGTAATCCCAGCACTTTGGGAGGCTGAGGCGGGCAGATCACAAGGTCAGGAGTTTGAGACCAGAGATGGTGAAACCCCATCTCTACTAAAAATACAAAAAAATTAGCCAAGTGTGGTGGTGCACACCTGTAATCCCAGCTACTCGGGAGGCTGAGACAGGAGAATCGCTTGAATCTGGGAGGTGGAGGTTGCAGTGAGTGGAGATTGTACCACATTGCACTCAAGCCTGGGTGACAGAGCAAGACTTCATCTCAAAAAAAAGAAAAAAGAAATGTGGGCACATTATTTCCATTTTTTTTTCCTTCTCTCCAAGAATATTACCAGGTGCCGGCAGGGAAAGGACTCCGCTGCCCGGCATCTCTCTCTCCTGAGAGCATCTCTCCCTCCTGAGAGCGTCTCTCCCTCCTGAGAGTGATCATAGTGCCTGCGAGGTTGCCCTCCATGGAGAAATCAGAAACGTCAACCTAGTGCCCTCCAAAGAAGCTTTCTGTGTCCAGACAAAACTTACATATGTACATATTGTTTTAAAATGACATACTCATGTGACATACATGTATATAAATTCATGTTTATATATGAGAATTGAGCAGAGTTAAACAACAAGATAATTCTAGATGAAAAAGTCAGCTTGCCTGGGCATCTCTAAGCCTTTAGGCAGGTGAATTTCCTCTTCTCTTCCTCAGTTTACCCTTTGGTGATCTCCACTGTGATTGCAGACTTTAGATGGTCCTCGTGCATTCACAGAACTATGTATTCAGATAACAGCACTGGGATTATAACGGTTCTTTTCTATGTGTCTAATGAATTTAAGCTAAAAACCACAAGATGCATTTTTTTCTCTTAAAACTAAATTATGTAGAAAGTAAGCTAGAAAGTGCGAGGGTGGGCATCTGGATATAAATGCTTCTACCAAACAAAGATTTTCTCTTCAATCTGTGCCTCTGACTCTGTCACCAAAGGCAGGTGACAGGCAAAAAAAAAATGATGTGGCTTTTGGAAGGCTCAGTGGGACTGTTGATTTCATTCACTTCTGGGGCCAGCAGGGCCCCATGCTATGTGGCCGTTGCTATTTTGTGTCTCTTGCCGCATAAATAAGGGTGGACAGCACCTACCTCCCCAAGCCATTGCCCACAGCGGAGGAGTCACCTCCACCTGACGCAGGTGTCTGAGCAGCGGCCCAGAGAGGTTTACTCAGGGGATTTGGGGAAAGCGTGCTCTGGAGCCAACATACAGGTAAGTGCCCAAATCCTGCCTCATGATGGGCATTCATGATACGAACCAAAGAGCCTTTAAAGAAAAGGTTTTATGTGAAAGATTCCATTTTGTTTCTGTATAAAGACTTTTATCCTGTAAGGAGAAAAAATCCTGGACATAATAAATGCCTGTTTTCTACAAAAACAATGTCTAACTGGGTGGACTGATCTCTTGTCAACAGCCCAGGGCAGGGCTGGTCCTTCGTCCGCCTGTGTCCACAAGGCCTAGGACACTGCACACACCCGGACAGGATTTGGCTGAATTGAAATCCTACTACCCACCAAGGGGACTTGGGGACATGTAATGGTTGAGGGCCACACCAGATGATCACTGCAGAGAACCACCTCTTTTCCT
The DNA here is from genome assembly GCA_963573385.1 of Cacajao melanocephalus. Classification (NCBI taxonomy): domain Eukaryota; kingdom Metazoa; phylum Chordata; class Mammalia; order Primates; family Pitheciidae; genus Cacajao; species Cacajao melanocephalus. Next base: position 88,086 of record CAUYLG010070653.1, read on the forward strand.
TACTGTAGTTGAAGTATGATAATTGGGCTTTGCTATGACTTACTGGACAAACCAGTAAGAAAAGCTAATCTTCAGGCTTCAACGTGTTTTGACATGCAAACGAGAAGTTTTGCCAGGGGTTAATAAAGGTTGTGAGTTTCAAATTCCTAGGGGAATATGGCTTTGCTGGGAAGCCCCCTGGAGGGGAGGCTGGGAGGGCTGACCCGGTGGCCCTGGGGCACTGGGCTGGCTGCTGGCTGCGGTACTGGAAGCGGCAGAAGGGATGGGGATCCACAGTGCGTCCCCTTCCAAACCCAGGAGGCATCTGTCGCCTTCCCTTTGGTAGACAGTCTGGAGACAGCAGAAACCTTCTGCTCTGTTGTTTTGCCACTCTAAATATAGCAGAAGATAAAATAAATAAGATAATCTTTGCTGCCTCCTGGTGCCCCCTGAGGGACAGACAGCTGCTCCAGAGTTGTTCATGAGGACAAACAGCCCAGGCAGCCTGAAGACCAGCTGCCCGGGACTCAGCAGGCTCCTCTCCATGCGCATTTCTCCAGGCAGGTTGTTCTGAGGACTCCTTGGACAATTTCTGTTTGTTCTCAACCCTTCAATCTCCTGATCCACCCCCACTACCCCCAATATTTTCACAGAAACTAAGGTAATTTTGGAGGTGAAAGAACTCATCTAGTTTCCAGTGTCCACCCTCCCCATTCTACAGATGGGGAAACTGAGGCACAGAGAGGGCAATGCCTTGCCCAAGGTCATTTGGTGAGTCAGTGGCAAAGTAGGCCTGAGGCCCAGGTCCCCCAGTTCCTGCCTGTTCTGCGGCCTACCCCTCAGTCGGCCTTGGGCAGGGACTTCCTGTGTGAAGGAGGCACGAGGTGGGGGGGCAGGCTGCTGGGCAGCTCGTAGCCATCGAGCTTGATCTTGATGAGGTGCTTGGCCAGCGCGAACTCCTCCTCATCCAGCATGCCGTCGCAGTCGCAGTCTGCCAGCTTCCAGATCTTGCCCAGGACACTGTTGGGCAGCTTGGAGGTCACCATCTCCTTCTTGGCGTTGACACCCGAGATCTTGCCGTTGACGGGCGACAGAGTGTAGAAGAGCTCGTCGTAGATGGGCTTGTCTTTGGCCACGACCCACTCCTCCTCGTCGGCGCCCTCCTTGGCACCCTCACCGTAGCCCTGGTTGAAGGGGCCCTCAGTCGTGCCGTCGAAGGCCCCGCCCTGCACCAGCTGCGTGGGCGTGCTCATCTCCTCCTGGCTGATGAGGTTCATGAGTGACGAGATCTTGTTGCTCAGCATGTTGTCCACTGCCTCGATCAGCTTGGGCTTCAGTGAGTGGAATTTGGTGAAGTCATAGTTCTCAAGCTGTTCCTGCAGAGGGACAAACCACGAGATGGGTTACGTGCTGTGTCTTCAGGAGAAAACAAGATGGGGGCAGCTGCAGGGAGAGTAATTCTGCCCCAGGGTAGACATCCCAACATGCACTACTCTGGGGTGCACTCTTTGGGGGGCTCCTCACATCCAAATGCACCAGATATAGGAGTGTTTTTCTGGAACAAGAAACAAGTGTTTTCCCTGTGGCAGCCAATCTCCGCTGATGGCTGCACACGCAACAGTAACCTCCTAGGACTCTGAGAAACCTTTCACCTGCCTATTTTTTAATGCTCTAGAGTTAGTATTCTCTTCCTCAAGGGATTTTGCTACGCACTTCAGCCGACCTTCACAGCAATCCTGGGAGGAAAGAGGGGCAGGCATTTAGAACCCCAGCTTACAGGGAGCTGCAAGGGGCTGCCTGGCGGAGTGAAGGCAGAGCCTGTCTCCTGACTAATGCTCTCTGTGCTGGAACACAGAGCTGTGACAGAAGGACTGTATCTAGGTAAAACAATTAATTAAATACCTTGCTTTCGGAGTACGTAAAAAACGTAGTTTAGGGTTGCTTCTCAGCGGCTCTAACCTCTTATGAATGAGCTGAGGAGGCTACTCAACAGGAACCCTCTAGGAACAGCTCCACCAAGCACAGCCTGACCAGGAGCACCCACGCTACCCAAGGAAGGTATCGAGGCACGGCCATGGAGACCCTGCCTGTACAAAGTAATCATCATGAATCCACTGTCATTTCAAAAGTATGGACAAATAAGCAAAAGCTGAAACTTGTAAAAGCAGGAAGCAGGGCTAGGGAGCACGAGTGGATAAACCTAGCCAGCAGGCCTGAGTATCACTGGCCAGGTGAGGACAGGTCTTAGCTCCACCTGTTGAGTGAGGCAGCCTGTCAGCAGACAGAGTAACAGAAGCACAAGGTCTGGAGGGGGCCTGGGAAATACTGCGACTGCCCAGCTAGGCTGAAGACAATAGGATGCCACAGAGGCTCTGTGGATGGCACTGAAGAAACTGACCTTCCTACCTTGGTTATTCACCCATCCATCCATCCATCCATCCATCCATCCATCCATCCATTTATTCATCCATCTATCCATCCATCCACCCACCCATCCATCCATCCCCCATCCATCTACCCAATCATCTATCATCTATCCATCCACCCATCCATCCATTCATTCACCTATCTATCATCCATCCATCCATCCACCCATCCATCCCCCATCCATCTATCC
>CAUYLG010070654.1:0-35944 GCA_963573385.1 Cacajao melanocephalus
GATCACGAGGTCAAGAAATCGAGACCATCCTGGCCAACATGATGAAACCTCGTCTCTACTAAAATACAAAAATTAGCTGGGCATGGTGTCACGCGCCTGTAGTCCCAGCTACTTGGGAGGCTGAGGCAGGAGAATTGCTTGAACACAGGAGGCGGAGGTTGCAGTGAGCCGAGATCGTGCCACTGCACTCCAGCCTGGTGCCTGGCGACAGAGCCAGACTCTGTATCAAAAAAAAAAAAAAAGAAAAAGAAAAAAAAGGACAAGGAGAATTGATGGTAAAGGGTCACTAGGGACTTTTCTGGGGTGATGGAAATGTTCTGTATCTTCTTTTAGGTGGTATAACATTGACGTATACAATTTTCCAAACTAATTGAACTTAACACTTAAGATTTTTGCATTTATTGGTAGACATTATCTCCCAATTTAAAAGTGATTATAAATTGGAGCAAAAAACACAACCCATTGAACTTAGAATACTAAATTTCAAGCCGGGTGTGACGGTGCAGACCTGTAGTCCCAGCTACTCCGAAGCCTGAGACAAGAGAATCGCTTCAGTCCAGGAGTTCAGGCTGCATCGATGCAGTGAGCTACAATCATGCCACTGCACCCTAGCATGGGCGACAGTGACAACCCATCTCTAAATGAAAAAAAGGAAAAGGAAAGGAAGAAGAAGGAGAGGAAAGAGAGGAAGGAGAGGAAAGAAAGGAAGGAGAGGAAGAAGAAGGTCCAAAACCTTCATGGTAGCTCACATGGCCTTTTAAGATCTGACCATACCCACCCCTATAGCCCCATCTTCCTATCTCTCCCCAACGTTCCAGTTTCATTCGTCTTCACGTGATAGTTATCATGTGCTAAGAGAATTGTAACTTGCCCAAGATCACGTGTTGACAAGTGGTAGAGGTGGGCCCACTCTGAACCTCATTACCCTGCCTCTAAAAATTGGTGGGGTGTAGATGTATACTGTAGTGTGTTTTAACCAAAATAACAATTTAGGCACTTACAAAAGATCCTTGAGGTAGATAACAGAGGCACTCAGAAGTGTATGGTGCCTTAATTTGCTGATTTAACAAGCAGAGTGATCTCTCAATGACACTGGTGATCTCTCAATGACACTGGTGATCTCATAGTGATCTCTCAATGACACTGATGCTAAATGTGGCCTTCCCTGCATCTGTGTTTTTATTTTTAGGTCTGCTTCTACAGGATTTGAGCTACTTGAGGACAGGAGCAAATGCTGCTTCAGCTCTTTATTCCCACAATCCGCTAACACATTCCTAGGAAGCATTCAGTAAAGGTGTTTAGGAGACTAATATTAATTCTTTCTTTCAAATGCTTCCTCTTTATTCCACTCCCCCTACTATTGCTTTGGTTCAGGCCTTTTTGGTTAGTTTGCTTTTTTGAAACGGAATCTTGCTCTGTCCCCAGGCTGGAGTGCAGTGGCACAATCTTTGCTCAGTGCAATCTCTGCCTCCCAGGTTCAAGCAATTCTTCTGCCTCAGCCTCCTGAGGAGCTGGGATTACAGGTGTGTGCCACCACACCTGGCTAATTTTTGTATTTTTAGTAGAGACGGGGTTTCACCATGTTGGCCAGGCTTGTCTTGAACTCCTGACCTCATGATCTGACCACCTCTGCCTCCCAAAGTGCTGGGATTACAGTCATGAGCCACCACATCTGACCAGTGCAGGCCTTTTCATTGCTCCCCTGGAGCTTAGCCACATATCCTGCCCCTGGCCTTAGTCTCTCCTGGAAGTGACCCCAACACTGTCACAAAAGCCTTTCCTTCATGAGTCCCCTTTGTCCACACAGAAAGGTCTGGACTGAACCCAGCCTTCCTCTCCAGACCTGCCTCCCTTCTGTACTACAGGCACTGGGACTCCCCAGCACCTTGGGTGGAGCAAGCCCTTTTACAGTCTCAATCACGTCTTCTTTACCTGGAAAACCCCTATTCATCTGTTAGAACCTGATATAGTTGGGATATTTGTGACTACCCAAATCTCATGTTGAATTGTGATCCCCAATGCTAGGGCATGGGGCCTTGAGGGAGGTTTGGATCGTGGGGGCAGATCCCTCATGCCTTGGTGCTGTCTTTGTGATAGTGAGTTCACATGAGATCTGGTCATTTTTTAAAATATTTTATTTTATTTTATTTTTGAGACAGTCTTGCTCTATTGCCCAGACTAGAGTTCAGTGGCATGATCTCAGCTCAGTGCAACCTCCACCTCCTGGGTTCAGGTGATTCTCCTGCCTCAGCCTCCTGAGTAGCTGGGACTACAGTCGCCTGCCACCATGACAAGCTAATTTTTTTTTTTTTTTTTTTTTTGAGACAGAGTCTTGCTCTGTCGCCCAGGCTGGAGTGCAGTGGCGCAATCTTGGCTTGCTGCAACCTCTGTCTCCCAGGTTCAAGCGATTTTCCTGCCTCAGCCTCCCGAGTAGCTGGGATTATAGGCACATGCCACCACGCCCAAATAATTTTTGTAGTTTTAGTAGAAACGGGGTTTCACCTTGTTGACCAGGCTGGTCTGGAACTCCTGATCTCAGGTGATCTGCCTGCCTCAGCCTCCCAAAGTGCTGGGATTACAGGCATGAGCCACCATGCCCGGCCAAAGTATTTCCTTATAGCAATGTGAGAATGGCCTAAAACAGAACCCAAATGTGATGCTGTTCTCCTTCATAATGTATTCATTCAACATGCTGTTGTGTCCAGCTGTTGGAGATGCAATGGAGAAGAAAAACTTCAGCTCAGAGCGCTTGGTGCTGGAGTTGGGGGCGGGGCGGGGGGCACTGAGAGAAAGAGAGAGAGTTTGTACTCTCAGGTAATCAAAAGTATTTGGAGCCAGGCACGGTGGCTCATGCCTGTAATCCCAACACTTTGGGAGACCAAGGCAGGAGAATTGCTTAAGGCCAGTTTGAGACCAGCCTGGGCAACAAAGTGAAACACTGTCTCTACTTAAAAAAAAAAAAAAAAAATTAGCTGGGCGTGATTGCCTGTAGTCCTAGCTACTTCGGAGGCTTAGGTGGGAGGATTGCTTGAGCTCAGGAGTTCAAGGCTTCAGTGAGCTTTGATCATGCCACTGCCCTCCAGCCTGAGTGACAGAGAAAGACTCTGTCTCTAAAATAAATAATAATAATATTCAGGCTGATTTACATGGGAGATGAGAACTGGTAAGCTAAGAGATTAGAGACCTAAGCAGCGTCCAGATCAGGGGGCCTTATGATTATGATATTAACAGCTAACATTCATGAGCACTTACTATATGTCAAGTACTACTTAGGTGCTTTACATGCATTAAGTTTTATCCTCAGAATAGCTGTATACAGTAGGAGCTATTATCATTATCTCACTTACCTCATTGTCTCATTTTCCTCATCTAGGGCAAAGAGAGGTTAAATAAGTCATTCAAGGTCATATAGCCAGTAAGTGGCAAACCTGGGACCTAGGCCCCAGAGTCCTTAATCACGACGACCAGGCTGTGCCCCACCATGACATTAACCTGAGGACAGCGAAGGAAAACCTTATGAGGCTAGGACAGTCCAGGCACAGTGGCTGATGTCTGTAATCCCAGCACTTTGGGAGGCCAAGACCAGCGGATCACTTGAAGTCAGGAGTTTGAGACCAGCCTGGCCAACATGGCGAAACCCCGTCTCTACTAGAAATACAAAATTAACTGGGCGAAACCCCGTCTCTACTAGAAATACAAAATTAACTGGGCGTGGTAGCATACTCCTGTAATCCCAGCTACTCAAAAGGCTGAGGCAGAATCACTTGAGCCTGGGAGGCAGAGGTTGCAGTGAGCGAGATTGCACCATTGCACTTCAGCCTGGGTGACAAGAGTAAAACTCTGCCTCAAGGGAAAAAAAAAAAAGGCTCGGCGTGGTGGCTCACGCCTGTAATCCCAGCACTTTGGAAGGCCAAGGTGGGAAGATCACTTGAGGTCAGGAGTTTGAGATCAGACTGGCCAACATGGTGAAACCCCATCTCTACTAAAATACAAAAAATTAGCTGGGCATGGTGGTGCACACCTGTAATCCCAGCTACTCGGGAGGCTGAGGCAGAGGAATCGCTTGAACACGGGAGGTGGAGATTGCAGTGAGCCGAGATCACGCCACTGCACTCCAGCCTGGCAACAGAGCAAGACTCCATGTCAAAAAAAGATAAAAAGAAGAAAAGAAGGCTAGGACAGGGAAATGACACAGGGACATATCAGCTGGGTAGACAGCAGACGGGAAGGGGATGGTGTGGAGGCAGGACGAGGGCGGAGGTTATTGGGTGGCCACAGCAAGAGAAGGCCAGAGCAAAGCTGGTAGCCATGGAGAGTGACGCTGGTCAGAGTCCAGAGGTCTTCAGGGGGTGGAATGGGTGAGATGACCTGGACAGGAGTGGGAGGAGGTTTTAGCCTTCACCTCTGAGATGGGAAACTGCAGCGGGGCCAGGCTGGGGGCACCAGGCCAGTGCGGAAATGGTCAGTGTGTGGATTCCCAGGCTACTTTTATGGTATTCCGCTCACAGCATTGCAACAATAAGGTGTTGTCACATTTGATTCACTCATTGATAAAAACAGAGATCAGGCCTCTTTATTAATTCTTCACGTTGCTCCACAGAAGGTTTGAGGTAGCTTACAAAAACACACAAGCGACTTCATCTGCAAGCTCCAAGACCACAGGGCTTCTCTACCTATCGTGTCCCTGCATGTGCTGTGACCTAGCCCAGTGTCTGATACATGGTATTTGAATGAACAAAAGAATAATGAAAGAATTGCTGAAGGTATAGCAGTGAGGCAGAAATAGGGCTGGAAACTCATCAAGGCAGGAAAAAAGAGTCACTCGGGATAACTAGGAGCGTAGCGTTTCCACGCCACAGCACCTGAGCTGAGCACCTGCAGGGATGCCTGTGACCCTCTCAGTGCCTCTCTGTAAAAGGGAAGCAGCAACAGAACCCATCTCAAATGACTGTCCATCGGCAGAGCACTGGCTAAAAAAACACATGCTACATCACCTGCCAGAAAAATGTGAAGCCATAAAAAAGAATGAGAATGTCCTTTGTGTATTGATATAGAATGACATTTAGGATATATTGTTAAATCCAAAAATACAAGGGGCAGAGCAATGTGTAATGGTGTAATGGGATGTTGATACCATTTGTGTAAAAAAGGGAGAAAAATAATGTTTAGTGCTCTTTTTAGGCAGAAAATAGCTCTGGAGGGTTTATAAGAAATGGATTACATTGGTTGTCTCTGGAGTAAGGAATGAACAGCTGAAGGGGGGTGAGGGGCAATGGGAGGGGAGAGAATTTTTTCCCAAATGCACTTTGGATTTTTTTTTTAAGAGACAAGGTCTTGGCCAGGTGCAGTTGCTCCCGCCTGTAATCCCAGCACTTTTGGAGGCCAAGACAGGTGGATTACCTGAAGTCAGGAGTTGGAGACAAGCCTGGACAACATGGTGAAACCCCATCTCTACTAAAAATACAAAAAATTAGCCAGGTGTGGTGGCGGACGCCTGTAATCCCAGCTACTTGGGAGGCTGAGGCAGGAGAATCACTTGAACCCAGGAGGCAGAGGTTACAATAAGCTGAGATCATGCCATTTGCACTCCAGCCTAGGCAACAAGAGGCAAAACTCTGTCTCAAAAAATAAAAAAAATAAATTAAAAATAAATAAAATTTAAAAAAGACAAAGAGAGAGAGACAAGGTCTCACTCTGTCTTCCAGGCTGGAATGCAGCACTGCAATCATAGCTCACTGCAGCCTTGAACTCCTGGGCTCAAGCAATCCTCCAGCCTTAGCCTCCTGCATGCCTGTAGCTGTGTGCTATAGGCACATACCACCACACCTGGCTAACTTTTTTATTTTTGTAGAAATGAGGTTTTACTATGTTGCCCACACTGGCCTCGAACTCCTGGGCTCAAGTAATCTTCCCTCCTTGGCCTCCCAAAGTGTTGGCATTACAGGCGTGAGCCACTGTGTCCAGCTAGGGATCTTCTTTGTGTGGGATCATGGGAATATACTACCTGTGAAAAATGAATAAAACAAAATTTTAAAAGCAATTAAGATTTTTTTCACATCTTAAAAAAAAAAAAAGCTTATCTTGGCCCCCTTTCTTGGCCCCTTTCTCCTCTGGTGAATGCTCCATTTTTCTGCTCCCTTTACCAGCAAAACTGCCTGAAACAGTCGTCTGTACTTGCTGCATTCTGTCCGAACCTTTCTTCTCTTCTCTCTGACCTGCTCCAGCCAGGGTTCTGCCCCTGCTGCTCTGGGGAAGATGATTCCTCAAGGTCATTAGTGGACTTCGTGTTGCCAAATCAGTCATCATTCTGTCCTCAGTGGCAGTATTTGTCCCAGAAAGTTACTCCCTCCTCTTTCAGACACCCTTTCCCGAGCCGGGCATGGTGGCTCACGCCTGTTAATCCCAGTGCTTTGGGAGGCCGAGATGGAGGGATCTCAAGGTCAGGAGTTCGTAGACCAGCCTGGCCAAGATGGTGAAACCCTGTCTCTACTAAAAATACAAAAATTAGCTAGGCGTGATGGTGGGTGCCTATAGTCCCAGCTACTGGGGAGGCTGAGGCAGGAGAATTGCTTGAACCTGGGAGGCAGAGGTTGCAGTGAGCGGAGATCATGCCACTGCACTCCAGCCTGGGCAACAGAGGGAGGCTCCATCTCAAAAAAAAAAAAAAAAAAAAAATTAGCCAGTATGGGTTTGAAAAACAAACAAACAAACAAAACCAGACACCCTTTCCCCCATGGCCCAGCCACATTCTCTATTCACCTCACAGACTCCTCTTTCAGCCTCTCAGTCCTGGCGGGCCTCAGGCTCACTTTCTGCTCTATGTACACTCCTGCAGGTACCGCGCCTCTGCACAGCACCTGCTGCTTGTGGCTCCACTCCTCCTAGCCAGCCTAGCCTTTCTCCCTGAGCACAGACTCCACAGCTCCGTCTGGTCACTTGAGTTTAACATGCTCACAATGGGACTCCTGGCTGGCCCCTCCCACAAACCTGCTCCTATCCATCTTCCCTGTCTTTTTTTTTTTTTTTTTTTTGAGACAACGTCTGTCGCCCAGGCTGGAGTGTAGTATCGAGATCACAGCTCACTGCAGCCTCGACCTCCCAGGCTCAAGTGATCCTCCCACTTAAGCCTCTCCAATAGGTGAGACTACAGGCGCACGCCACCACACTCAGCTAGGATTTTTGTATTTTTTAAATTTATTATTTATTTATTTTTGAGATGGAGTTCGTTCTTGTTGCCCAGGCTGGAGTACAATGGTGCAATCTAGGCTCACTGCAACTTCCGTCTCCAGGGTTCCAGTGATTCTCCTGCCTCAACTTCCGAAGTAGCTGGGACTACAGGCATGTGCCACTCCACCCGGTTAATTTTTTGTATTTTTAGTAGACTGGTTTTCACCATTTTAGTCAGGCTGGTCTCGAACTCCTGACCTTAGGTAATCTGCCCATCTCAGCACCCTCAAAGTGCTGAGATTACATGTTTGAGCCACCACACTCAGTCTAATTTTTGTAATTTTTTTTAGAGATGGGGTCTTGCCATGTTGCCCAAGCTGGTCTTGAACTCCTGAGCTCAAGCAATCCTCCTGCCTCAGACTCCCAAATTGCTGGGATTATAGGTGTGACCCACTGCACCCAGCCTCTTCCTGTCTTAGAAAATGACTTCTCCAGGCCAGGTGCGGTGGCTCACACCTGTAATCCCAGCACTTTGGGAGGGTGAGGCGGGCAGATCATGAGGTCAAGAAAGCAAGACCATTCTGGCCAACATGGTGAAACCCCATCTCTACTAAAAAAAATACAAAAATTAGCTGGGCATGGTGGTGCATGCCTATAATCCCAGCTACTCGGGAGGCTGAGGCAGGAAAATTGCTTGAACCCGGGAAGCGGAAGTTGCAGTGAGCCGAGATTGTACCACTGCACGGCAGCCGGGACAACAAGAGCAAAAATTCGTCTCCAAAAAAAAGGAAGAAAGACCCTCTCTGATTTACTGGGCAAAAATATGAGTCCAGGCTGGAGAAGACTCCCACTGTGGGGGAGATGGGCATCCAGGGAATTGAAATGACATTTTAAAGACAGTGTGGCATGGTAGAAAGAATAGGAGTGTGATGAAGCCAGAACCTCTGTGTTTTAATATCAGCTCCATCACCAGCTGTGTGACACTGGGCAAGTTTCTTAACCTCTCTGTGCCTGAGCATCCTCATCATCTTGTCATGTGGCACCAACATCTTAGAGGTGTATGTATGTCAAAGGGATGTGGATTCAATGCCACATAGGTCCAGGCCTGGCCACCACAGGTGGGCTGACCATCGATAACAGGGGAATTGTAATTCAGGTGGAATCAGTCACAGGGGCTATTTGGCTCTAACCCACCTCTTCAGCTTCTGCAAGGCAAGGGAGGCTTTCGAGGAGATGAGTTTTGAATTCTCAGCTTTTCACAAAAATAGCCTCCACGGCGGAGCCCCTGGTTTCAAGCAGACGATTTCTTTGTTACTCAGCTGCTGGTGGGTGGGTGGGTGGGGCCGCGGCTGCTCTTTTCCTGAATGAACAGCTGTGCCCTCTCATCGCAGACTCAGGAATAATCATAACACTGCTTCATGCTCGGCCCAGCCTCCTCCATTCACTGCTCTCTGGCTGCCTGCCAGCCCTGGGCACATGTTGTTCAGCAGCCCACCGGAGGGACCAGGAGAAAGGAGACTGGCCGTGAGGGGGGTGTCAGGGTCTTGGCCACAGCAGCCCAGCCTCAGCCTCCAGGGCCCTGCCTCATGTCCCCCGTTCCACTCCCTCACCCCTTCCCCTGACACTGCCTCCTTCCTGTTCCTCCGCCACCCCAAGCCATACCCAGCTAAGGGCCTTCCAGCCTCCCGACCCTCTTCCCTCTAGCTGTCTTCTCTCTAGCTCCTGTGGTCACCTGGAGTGCAGAAAAGTCCGCCCGGCCACTCCCCCTCTGCTGGCCAATCAGCTTATAACCCATCACTCAACCAACTTGGGGGCCCCTGGGAGAAGGGCCAGCCTGGCATCCACATTCCAGCTTAAGTCCTGATGCCAGCTCTGGTTGGCCAGGCCTGGGCCAGAGGTCCTACAGACCAAGAATCGGGCGAAGTGATTCCCCAGGTGACAACAGCAAGGCAGTTCTCAGCAGACAGGATAGTCAGGGTGGCCAGGGAAAACTGCCAGTGTCCACCATGGCTCCACTGCTTCTGCTAGGAGGGCAGGTTGGTGTGTTTGAAAAACATGAGTCAGGCCGGGCGCAGTGGCTTATGCCTGTAATCCCAGCACTTTGGGAGGCCAAGGCAGGCAGACCACCTGAGGTCAGGAGTTCAAGACCAGCCTGACCAAGATGGAGAAACCCCATCTCTACTAAAAATACAAAATTAGCTGGGTGTTGTGGTACATGCCTGTAATCCCAGCTACTTGGCAGGCTGAGGCAGAAGAATTGCTTGAACCCGGGAGGTGGAGGTTACAGTGAGCCGAGATTGAGCCATTGCACTCCAGCCTGGGCAACAAGAGCAAACTTCTGTCTCAAAAAAAAAAAAAAAAGAAGCAGGCAAGGGGATGCCTGTGAGAGCCCTGTGAAAGCTATTATTGCTGGAGGAGAGGAAGGCACAGAAGAAAGAGGAGAGGCTATAATCCCAGCACTTTGGGAGGCTGAGGCAGGAGGATTGCTTGAGGCCGGGAGTTTGAGACTAGCCTTCGCAACATAGTGAGACACCATCTCTACAAAATGTTTTTTTGGAAAAATTAGCCAGGCATGGTGGTGTACACCTGCAGTACCAGTTACTCAAGAGGCTGAGGCAGGAGGATCATTTGAGCCCAGGAGTTGGAAGCTGCAGTGAGCTGTGATTACTCCACTGCCTTCCAGCCTGGGTAACAAAACAAGACCCTGTTTCAAAAAAGAAAAGATAAATAAATAAAAAGGAGGAGAGAAGAGGAGAATTGAAAGGGGGAGGGAGGCTCCTCTGGGTAGAGTTCTCGGGGATGTGGAATCAAATCAGAACTCTGGGCCCCAGGTCACCACCGCCAGCATTTCTCACCAGTCTCTCTTGCAGAACCAGAAACCCAGCCTGTCTGAACCTGATTGGAGAGTTCTGGAAGGGCAGGGGCGTATAGTGACATTGGGTGGTCCTGGGTTCCAGTACCACTCTAGCCAGCTGAAAGAAAATAGGCAGCTGGGTGCAGTGGCTCACGCCTATAATCCCAGCACTTTGGGAGCCCAAGGCGGATGGATTACGAGGTCAAGAGATCAAGACCATCCTGGCCAACATGGTGAAACTCCGTCTCTACTAAAAATACAAAAATTAGCTGGGTGTGGTGGTGCGCTCCTGTAGTCCCAGCTACTCGGGAGGCTGAGGCAGGAGAATCACTTGAACCCAGGAGGTGGAAGTTGTAGTGAGCTGAGATCGCACCCCTGCACTCCAGCCTGGTGACAGAGGAGTCTCAAAAAAAAAAAAGAAAGAAAGAAAAAACACAGGCAAGTCAAGTCCTTCCTCCTCTCTGAGCCCCTATTTCTTCACCAGTAAAGGAAGGACGACAAAAATAAATTAATAAATTGTTGTGAGGTTTCAATGAGGGCAAGCCCTCGTGGCATCTTAGCTATGTGTATTGGTTACTTGTACTTTGCTTCATGGTTTCCCTTTTAACTCCCACCTGCTTTTTATTTTAATAAGACTCCTTTTGAAAATGCCAACCTGGGCCGGGCGTGGTGGCTCACGCCTGTAATGCAAGCACTTTGGAGGCCAAGGCAGGCGGATCACCTGAGGTTGGGAGTTCAAGACCAGCCTGACCAACATGGTGAAACCCCATCTTAAAAAAAAAGAAAAAAAGAAAATGCCAGCCTGCCTCAGTAGTACCAGGAGACACCAGCGGAAGGCTGCCTTCTGTCCAAGCCGAGGCTGAGAAGGAACTGAAAGAAGGAAGAGAAGCTCCTTTGTGGAGGCCTCCTCCAGCTGGCCCTGGGTTTAGGGACATCACATACTCAACCTCCAAAGGCCCTCAGGGGCTGGCCCAAGGTCATACAGCTTGCCAGTGCAGAGCACTTCAAAGCCAGGGAGTGCAGAGTGGAACAGGCTGGGCGCCTGGATTCAATCAGTCCTCTCTATTCAGAGCTTCCAGGCTGTGGGGTGTCCACCTGTGCACCTTCAAGCCATCACTCTCTTAGGGTCCTCCTCAATTCAACTTCACGGAAATATTACAAGTGGCAGATAGAGATGAGCGCATGTGACTCATCTCCAGTATCTCAGAGGCCGTTGAGGGGACAGACCTGAGTGCCATCAGCGTCTGTACTAGCAGAGGACAGGACCACTGAGCGTCCAAAGGGGAGATGAGTGTCTGGGTGTCCCTGGGAACTTGGCTTGTCTTGAGCCCCCTTTGCGGGGGCTCCTCTTGGCCCTGACCTCTATTCTCCCAGACTCACCTCCAATCACCCCCACCCACCCCAAGGGCCCCCCCAGTGTGCACTCACTCACACTGACACTCACCACCCCCCACTTGCTCTCTAATTACCAGGAATGTGGCGCTGTCCCAGGTTCTTCCTCCCCTGCATTCCTCAGCAGCTGCCCTCACTGGGCAGGGCAAATTATACCGTGGCCCAGCCATAAAAGCCACTTTCCAAAAAAGGAAGCTTTAGGGCCCCCAAGAGACGCAGCTGAGCCTCTCACCTGGCGGTGCCTGACTCAGGAAGTGGTGTCTGGGCCAGAAGCCACAGAGCCCGGTCCCTTTAAGCAGGGAGTACAAATTCGCATCCCAGTCCCTCCCTCTTGCTCTCCCTGACGTCAGCTGGAAGGCGTGTGAGTGAGTGAGGGGCTGAGGTACCGCCCTCGCGAGCGAGAGCACACACACACACACACACACACACAATCTTCCAGACCCATCCCTTGCCCGCCAGCTCCACGCGCCAGAGGGAGGCAGAGCGAGGACGCCGCAGGAGGCAGTGCCTGGACCCCAGCTGCCCAGGAGAGGTGAGGGGCTGGATGGGGGCTGAGGACATTGTGCTAGAAACTGTGGCTTTGGCCAGGCTGAAGGAGAAAGGTACAACGTGAAGGTGGGGGCTGGATCAGCCCAGTTCAGCTTACAGATAGGGTGCTGGATCCCACCTGTCTCTCCCTCCCTCCTTCTCTCCCCGTGACCCCCAAACGAGGTGAGGCTGTGTGGCTCCCGTGGGAGTGTGTCTGTGTCTGTGTCTGGGACCTGCGTCTGGCTCAGGAAGCAGAGAGCAGCAGATACCTGCCAAGCCGCAGCCTCCTGTCTGGGAAGCAGGGGGAGAGAGGACCGCCTGGACTGGAGAAATCCCAGTGCCGTTTCCAGCTGCTGAAAGCAGCGTGCAGCAGAGAGGGTCGCTGGTCTTTCCCCTGGAATGTGGGGCTCGGGCTGGGACTGGGAAGGGACCGGCTGGGGCAGATAGACAGTTGGACCTGGAGCATCTGTCTTATCCTGACTCAATTTTTTCCCCAGTGTGATTGGGATAATTGTGTTAGTTGGCTTGGAGAGGTGGCTCCGTGTGGTTATTCTCTTCCCGGGGAACCACCCCACCCCGAGCCCTTGCTTCTTGCCTGCCTGCTGGTCTGCTCTGACCTCCACCCTTGCCAGGGTGCAGCCCCCGGAGGGCAGGGGTGATAAGCCAGGGCCTGCTAGGACACCCCTGTCGTGGGATGCAGGGACTTAGGGTGGCCTTGGCTGGTGCCAACCCCCTGAGTGGCCTGACCCTAGCACAAGGAGTCCAGGCAGAGATAAGGGGCGACGCTGGCACCCACAAGGAGACAGCAGGTTCCTGCCAAGCTGCCAGCCTGCAGGCTCTTCCCAGGGAGAGGGGAGGGGGACACAGAGTGAGAACAATAATAAATACAGAGTGTGAACTGCTGCATCCACTGAGGCTGGGGGAGGGGAGGAGGAAGTGTGCCCAGCGGGGGGTGGGCAACCTCTCTGAGAGCCTGGCATCACACCGCCTGGCTGTGATCTAGCAGGAGCCTCTCCCTGGGAAAGGGGGTCTCCAGCTTTCTGGGGGATGGGGAACTGGTTTCCCAAACATAACTCCATCCCAGAGTCCTCTGGGCCCTCCAAATTCTGAATGTTTCCTCCTCCCAGCTTTACCCCACCCCAACCCATCTCCTTGAAGTCTTCTCCAAAAATGTCTGTTTTCCTTATCTGCCTATCTTGACCCATCCTCACCCCCTTCAAAAATAAAAAATAAAAATAAAAAAAAGACGGGACCTGCCTGCCTGGTGGCCTGGGAAAGGCCAGAAAACAGTTTTGCCCACAGAGGGCTCCCCTAGGCTTGGAGAGAGATGTCTAGGCAATGTTCGTGGATTCACAGGGGGATTCCCTGAGGGGGACTTGGGGACACTCTCGGATGGCTGGTGGGGAAGGGACACCTGCCAGCCAGTCTGTAGTAGTGCCCCCAGGGCGGCACCCAGCAGAGGGCGCTCAGGGCCTGGCTGAGCCGGTCATGGTCATGTCCACGGTACAACCAGGGCGCCAGGACCCAGAGCCTTGTAGGAATGGGGCTTGGGCAGTTTAGACCTTTGTCCGCACTGAGCAGCGAAATGGGAGACTAAGAGTAGTAGGGAGTTCATCTGCCCCACAACCAGCAAAATGAGACTCCCCGGCTGGGGTGGTGTGGCATGGCACACCGGAAAGCTTTGGGGTCACACTGATTTGAGTTCAAGTTCAGACGCTCTATGCATGACTTTGACCAGTCTATTGCTCTCTGTAGGGTCTCATAATGGGAAAGTGACTTGCCTAGGGTCACATAGCCAAGCAGAGGTGGGACTGGTTTGCAAACTTGGCTCTCCCCGTGCCGTCCTGGCTTCCCCCCTCCACCCAAGCCAAAGAAGCCCAAAGGCCTTAACCACAGCGGTTCCCAAGAACAACCTGGGCATGTGACATGGGAGGACTACAGGGTCTCTTAAATAATTAAGCTCAAGTATTGGCTGGGAGAGCGCCCCCAGGCACAGATGCAGGCACACAGGCTGCATGGGGGAAGGAACCAGGTTTAATCAGGTCACCTCAGGCTGCAAGAGCAGCTCAGGCAGTGATGTATTTTAAGGAGCATCTGGGAGGCTGGGGGAAGGGGAGGAGCCGGGGAAGTGTCAGCTCCTGCCCGGGGGTCCTGAGTTGATTTTCTCACCCTCCCAGGGCCCACTGTACATAAGCCCCCGATGTTCAGGAAGCCCTGCCATCGTCATCCTTGCGTTCCCAGTCCTTTCTATTTTTAAGCAACCGTACCCATCCCTCCCATCTGCTCCCCTGTGATGGGGGCTTGGGGCTGGGACATTTTTATTGGGGGAGTTGTTTTTAAGCTTAGCAGAGCTGGCAAGTGACTCACCCAAGGTCATGGTCTGAGTCAGCGCAAAGCCAGAAATAAAAGCCTGAGTCCTGGCTCCCCAGGAATACCACACCCCACTCCTTCTCCAGGGGAGGGTGGGTGCCGCCCTCAAGGAATGGCTGGTCTTCACCTCCCCAGACATCTCCAGAGGGCAGACATGCTGCACCTGACTTGCTGTGTGAGCTTAGTGAGCCTCTCAACCTCTCTGAGCCTCAGTTTACTCTTCAGAAGAATGGGTGTACTAGTGGTAGTTACTGCATGGGGTTCTTGTGAGATCAAAATGAGAAAATGGGGCAAAGGGCTTGGCTCGTGATCAGTATCAACAGATCACTAGACGGTGGTTGAGACTCCCATCAGGACTAGCCGGGCTTCGTTTTAATGGTCTGTGTCTATTCCCTCCACTGGAACAGACACAGACAATTAAGGACTAAGGACAGCTGTCACCCTCACATTTGTTGTCCTGGTGCCTGCAATCAGTTTGATTTCATTTACATGTGTGTTTTGGAAACCTCAGAGGAGAGTTGGCCTGACCTTCATTAGTCATCTGTACCAGCGATGGTTCACATAGCTGAAGAGAAAGGTGAGGCCCAGAGAGGGGCAGGTGCCTGCCTCAGGTCACACAGCACTGGGTGGCTGAGCAGGCTGTCTTTCCCAGATCTGCCCAGACTGAGAGAGATTCTCATGGTCAAGAGAGGATCATACGGTCAGGTGTGGTGGCTCATGTCTATAACCCCAGCACACTGGGAGGCCAAGAGGGGGTAGATCACCTAAGGTCAGGAGTTCAAGACCAGCCTGACCAACATGGTAAAACCCTGTCTCTACTAAAAATACAAAAATTAGCTGGGTGTGGTAGCACGCACCTATAATCCCAGCTACTTGGGAGGCTGCGTCAGGAGAATCACTTGAACCTGGGAGATGGAGGTTGCAGTGAGCCAAGATCACACCACTGCACTCCAGCCTGGATGACAGAGACTCAGTCTCAAAAAAAAAAAAAAAAAAATGGGTAAGGTGGCTCACACCTTTAATCCCAACACTGAAGCAGTGGCTGACAAGGTCAGAAGATCAAGACCAGCCTGGCCAATATGATGAAACCCCGTCTCTACTAAAAATACAAAAATCAGCTGGGCGTGGTGGCAGGTGCCTGTAATCTCAGCTACTCAGGAGGCTGAGGCATTAGAATCACTTGAACCCAGAGGGTGAAGGTTGCAGTGAGCCGAGATTGCGCCGCTGCACTCCAACCTGGGTGACAGAGTAAGACTCTGTCTCAAAACAAAAAAGGACCATGGCCAGGCACAATGACTCACACTGTAATCTCAGCACTTAGGGAGACTGAGGCTGATCGTGAGCCGTGATCTTGCCACTGTACTCTAGCCTGGGGACAAAGTGAGACCCTGTCTCAAAAAATAAAAAAAATGAGAGAGGACCATGACAAACATTTCCTGCCCCATTCTCCATTCTTTTGGGGGAGCTGAGAATTGGAGCAGAGCCCCAGCATGGGCTATGGTTCATCTGCCAAGAAGGCTGAGTCACCACCGAGAGTGCCCCGTGACACGTATCCAGCCTCAGGTTATCTCTAAACAGTCTGACGTTTGTTTACCTCCAGGCCCCTTTCTCTGCAGAGTCAGTCAGTTGGGGTCTGGCCTTCTGCAGGGAAATGAAGATGAGTCTGGCTCAGAGCCCAAATGCGGTGCCCGGGAGGGGGAAAGGAGATGCACCTTCACAGGGGGACCCTGGATGCAGCTCTGTGGTTCCTCCCAACTTGGGTAGGATGTTAAGATGAGCCCCATTTGACAGATGAGGAAAGTGAGGCACAAAATGGGAGGGTTGGCTGGGTGCAGTGGCTCAGGCCTGTAATCTCAGTACTTTGGGAGGCCAAGGCGGGTGGATCACCTGTGGTCAGGAGTTCAAGACCACCCTGGCCAACATGCTAAAACCTCATCTCTACTAAAACACACACACACACACACATACACTAGTTGGGTGTGGTGGGAGGTGCCTGTAATCTCAGCTACTTGGGAAGCTGAGCCAGGAGAATCGCTTGAACCCGGGAGGCAGAGGTTGCAGTGAACCCAGATTGCACCAGCACACTCCAGCCTCGGCGACAGAGCCAGACTCCGTCTCGGGGGGCAGTGGGGAGGGAAAGGAAGGATCATGAAGCTGGGTTGCAGTGGAGCCAGGATTTAAACTCAGGCAGTCTGGGTCCCAGGCTGCCCTCTTACCTGACTCCTGGTTCTGAAGGGCATTATTCCTGGCAGGAGATGGCCCCAGAAGGACACATGAAATCCCCCTGGAGCTGGCCTTTAGCTCTGTTTGAGTGGAAACAAATGTTCTAGAAACATATCAGTTTCTCTGCTCTTGGGGGAGTTTATTTTCCCATTTAGTTTCTCAGAGAAAGTTCTTTTGGAAAAACTCCAGCCTCATCTTGGCTGAACCAGGAACAGAATTTATCTTCACAGGAAGAGCACAGGTTGACTGTTCGACAGACCTGGGGCTCTGTCACCCGCTGTATGACTTTGGGCAAGTCACTTATGCTCTCTGAGCCTCAGCTACCTCATCTGTAAAATGGAGAAATTGTAATTTCAACTCTATAGAGTAACTGGGAGGCTGAAATGCAGAAAAGAATTTCTGTAAAGACTTTTGCACAGTACATGGCATTCAACCAATGAAAGCCTCATTTTCAGTTGCCCTCTTTGGCAGCAACGCTCTGGAGAGGGGGTTCTGAACTGGAGGCTTGCTCTGTATCTCTCTGTTCCCTTCTCTCTGGTCTCCCGGGTTGCTGGGCATTGTGCAGCTCCTCCAAGCCCAGGTCCTGGCAGGACCCAGAGAGGGAAAGGCCCTGTACCAAGTCACACAGTAGGTCAATAGCAAGGCAGGGCCTGGACACAGGACTCCTGTCGTCCCACTCAAAGGCCCCAGAGTCAGATCATGCTGATTCAAGTTCTGACTCAGTCTTTGATCGGTGGGTGTGTGACCTTGAGTGAGTGATTTAACCTCTTTGAGCCTCGGTTTCCTCATCTGCAAAGTGGTGTCACAATAGCACCAGGCTTGAAGAGCAGTTGCAGGAATTAAATAATAAAACAAGAGACTGTGGAGCTGTGAGGGGTGGGAGATCCTTAGGGAAGAAGAGACGATGAGAGTGAATGGTGGGCTTGGCCCAGCTTGGCTGGGTCTCTCCTTCCCCGACTCCCTCTTCCCTTGACACCCAAGTCCACAGCCCTGTCTGGGAGAAGCAGGCTCTCACCCAGCACCCAGCGCCTACTCAGTGCTTCCCACATCCCATCTCCATTCTCATTTGATTCTCAAAAGAGCCGTTGGAGGAGAGAGTCTCTCTCTCTCTTTTTTTTTTTTTGAGACAGGGTGTTGCTTTGTTGCTCAGGCTGGAGTGCAGTAGTTTGATCACCACTCACTGCACCCTCGACCTCCTGGGCTCAAGCAATCCTCCCGCCTTAGCCTCCCGAGTAGCTGGGACCACAGGCATGCACCACTACACCTAGCTAATTTCTTTTTAAGACAGTGTCTCACTTTGTCCCCCAGACTGCAGTGCAGAGGCACGATCTCAGCCCACTGCAGCCTCGACCTCCCGGGTTCAAACAATTCTGCTGCCTCAGATGTCCAAGTAGCTGGGACTACAGGTGTGTCACCACCATGCCCAGCTAATTTTTGTATTTTTTGTAGACATGAGGTTTCACCATGTTGCCCCGGCTGGTCTTGAGCTCCTGGGCTTACATGATCCTCCTGCCTGGGTCTCCCAAAGTGCTCGGACTGTAGGCGTGAGCCACCTTGCTGGCTGGAGGAGGGTTTTTTGTGATCCCCATTTTCCAGATAAGGAAACTGAGGCTGCAGTGGGGGATGGGGAGAAGCCTGTTCTCTCTGTTTTGTGGAAGCTGCCTGTCTCCTGCCCCTGCCTGAGCTCCTGCCCCGAGGCCAACTCGCTGCCTCCTCTTGGTCTTTCCTGACTTTGCTGTGGCTCTTTTGCCTCCCCTCTGCTGTCTGGTCTCTCTCTCTGCCACCTGAGAGCCCATCACGGGGAGGCTGCCCTCAACCCTGGCCCAGAATCATCAGTGGATCTTTCCCTCATCCCTGCTGCCTACTTAGCATGAGGCCCCAGAGCTGCATGGTCACTTGGGTGGGCCTGGCTGGCCAGAGCAGGCCCCAACTCAGCTGCATCTCCCTGGTAACCACCGTGAGCTGCATCTCCTCCTCCCCATCTTCCTCTTCCCTCCCTGCCCCTCCATGGCCTCCCAGCACTGGCTGTCACTGCCAAGCACAACACCAGGCCTGGGAAAACTGCAGTCAGGAGGCCAGGTCCGCCCTGCTTCCTAGAGAGAGGGAGACAGGGCCTCTGTCCCCATCGCCTGTCACCCCTCGCCCAGGTGGGGCAGGTGGCACTCTAGGAGTGCACTGCAGGGCGCCTGGTGCTTCCCAGCTGTGTCATCTCAGGTAACTTTGCTGCCCCATCTTCTTTTTTTGGTAACAGCTTTACTGAGCTATCGTTCACATACCATAAAATTCACCTGCTTAAGGCGTTCAGTTCAGTTGTTTTTAGTACATTCACAGAGTTGTGCAGCCACCAGCACTGCCAATTATAGAACATTTTCATTCCCCAAAAAGAAACCTTCTTACCCATTGGCAGCTCTCCTCTCTCCCTCCTCCCCAGCCTTGGTGACCACCAGTCAACTTCCTGTCTATGAGGATTTGCCTCAGAGACGGAATCATGCCGTCCGTGTTTTTTGGGGGACTGGTTTCTTCTCTGTGACCTTGCAAACATTCTAGCATAATGTTTGCAGGGTTCTTCTAGGGTGTAACATGAATCGGTATTTCTTCTTTTCTTTTTCTTATGGCCAAGTGCTAGTCTACTATGTGGCCAGATCATCATTTATTATCCATTCATCTACTGATGGGCTCAGGCTGTTTTCACGTGTTGGCTGTTGTGAATGAGCACTGGTGTGACCATTCATGAACCTTCACATCTAAGTGTTTGTGTGGTTGCTTCTTTTTTTTTTTTTTTTGAGACAGAATCTCGTTTGGTCACCCACACTGGAGTGCAATGGTGTGATCTCAGCTCACTACAACCTCCGCCTCCTGGGTTGAAGCGATTCTCGTGCCTCAGCCTCACGAGTAGCTGGGACTACAGGCATATGCCACCACAACTGACTAATTTTTTTTTTTTTGAGATAGAGTCTCACTCTGTCACCCAGGCTGGAGTGCAGTGATGTGACCTCGGCTCATTGCAACCTCCACCTCCTGGGTTCAAGCGATTCTCCTGTCTCAGCCTCCCAAGTAGCTGGGATTACAGGCACACGCCATCATGCCCAGCTAATTTTTGTATTTTTAGTAGAGATGGGGTTTCACCATGTTGACCAGGATAGTCTCAATCTCCTGTCCTCAGGTAATCTACCCACCTCGGCCTCCCAAAGTGCTGGGATTACAGGCGTGAGCCACCACGCCCAGCCCAACTAATTTTTATATTTTTAGTAGAGACAGGGTTTCACCATGTTGGCCAGGCTGGTCTCAAACTCGTGACCTCAAGTGATCTGCCCACCTCGGCCTCCCAAAGTGCTGGGATTACAGGTATGAGCCACTGCGCCCAGCCGTGTATGTGGTTGCTTCCTGAAGCTTCTGTTTTCTTCTCTCTAAAATAAGGGTGAAAAGCCTGGTTTGTCCTGCCTCCTGGAGTGAGCTCAGACCGAAAAGCCCCACATCAGACTTTTCAGGGTTGAGGGGCCATGAGGGGAGCCAGGCCCGGGGCTCTCCCGCCCTCCTGGCTGGAGGGGGAGGGTTTTGGGACGAGGGAGGATACTTCTCCACTTCCATCCCCAGGGATGGCAGAGCCAGCTCAGCATCTTGGCTCAGAAAAATTCCACTTGCTGTATCATCTTGAGCAGAGGCCAGAAGACCTGCTCCAATGGACACCTGGACTCATCCAGGCCTGCCATGCAGTGTGTTCAGGACTTTTGAGCTCTGGACTCCGAAGAAACCTTATAGGAAGCTGCTGGGTGATTTTCCTTCCTTGGGAACTCCAAGCTCTGGGGCGGGAGGGGTATGAAATGGAGGCCACAGGCCTGTAATCTTAGCACTTTGGGAGGCTGAGGCAGGTGGATTACCTGAGGTCAGGAGTTTGAGACCAGCCTGGCCAACATGGTGAAACCCCATCTCTACTAAAAATACAAAAATTAGCCAGGTGTGGTGGCATGCACCTGTAATCCCAGCTACTTGGGAGGCTGAGGCAGGAGGATCACTTGAACCCAGGAGGCGGAAGTTGCAGTGAGCCAAGATCACACCATTGCACTCCAGCCTAGGTGACAAAGCAAGAGTCTGTCTCAAACAAACAAACAAACAATTACCTGATGTGGTGGTGCATGCTTGTAGTTCCAGCTACTTGGAAGGCTGAGTTGGGAGGATCGCTTGAGCCCAGGAGATGGAGGCTGCAGTGAGTCATGATCATGTCAGAGTTCCCCAGCCTGGATGAGACCCTGTCTCAAAAAAAAAGCCCCATTTTACAGAACAGAAAACAGAGTCAGAGGTTAAAATGTTCACCAATGGGCCAGATGAGTTGGCTCACGCCTATAATCCCAGCACTTTGGGAGGCCAAGGCGAACAGATCACCTGAGGTCGGGAGTTCAAGACCAGCTTGGCCAACATAGCAAAACCCTGTCTCTACTAAAAATACAAAAAATTAGCCAGGCATGGTGGTGGGTGCCTGTAATCCCAGCTACTCAGAAGGCTGAGACAGGAGAATCTCTTGAACCCGGGAGGTGGAGGCTGCAGTGAGCTATCACCATTGCACTCCAGCCTGGGCAACAAGAGCGACTCTGTCTGAAAAAAAACAATGTTGACCTGGGCCAAGGCCATGTAGCCAGAAGGTGAAGGATGCAGGATTCAAACCCAGGCCTGGGTCTGGAACCCGCACTCCCACCCACCATGTTGGAGCTGATACGTGGCTTGGCTTGCTTGAGGTCACCAAGTTGTAGGTGACAAAGCTGAGATTTGAACCCAGATGTGTGACTCTGAAACAACTGACCCTTATGCCGAACCATATTCCAGACCATCATTGGCCACCCTACCGAGCCACCTCCCAGGCCCCTGGACTTAGAGGATTGAACTGCACACTAGAAGGACTTAGGGGTCATATGATCCCTAGTTTTGTTTTTCTGGTGAGGACTCTGAGCCTTGATGGGGTTGTTTGTGCCTTGAAGTCACGCTGTGAGGATAGCAGGTGGGACCAGCCCTCCTGACTGTGGCCAGGGTCCAGGAGCAGCTCCCCTGGACTGGACTCACCTGTGCCTCTTTCTTCCTCTTCCAGACGGAGCCCGTGGCTGGTGAGGCCGCAGAGCAGGGCCAGGCCGGGCCCTGCCCGCAAGGACGCCCAAACCCCTCACCGGCCCCTGGGCCCCAGAGCCCACCAGGCTCTCCCGCTGGCCCCACCATGACTTCGGAGTCCACGTCACCCCCAGTTGTGCCCCCGCTCCACTCCCCCAAGTCCCCAGTCTGGCCCACCTTCCCCTTCCACCGGGAGGGCAGCAGGGTCTGGGAGCGGGGTGGTGTCTCGCCTCGGGACCTACCCAGCCCTCTGCCCACTAAACGGACCAGGACCTATTCAGCGTGAGTACCTGCTCCTTGCCCAGACCCTTGACCTTTTCCAGGACAGGGGCTGACCATCTCTATCCTCCTCCAACCCCTGTTGTCCTCACCAGGGACAGGGGAGCTGTGTGTGGACCTTCCAGTAACTGCAATGTTTGTCCCGTCCATCCATTCATCCATCCACACGTCCATCCATCCAGCCATCTATTCCACAAAGATTTAGAGTTCCTGACCAGGGGGGATCCAGTGATGAATAAGACAAAGCCCCAGCCCACAAGCTGCTTACAATCCAGAGGGAACTTGTTCGCCATCCATTACCACCCAGCAGGGTTAGGGGTGAGAACCCAGCATGGGGTACCAGAAGAGATGATGTCCTGGTTGGGTTTGGAAGATGTATCATGTGAAGAAGGGAGCTGGTGGTTCCGGGCAGATGGCACCGCATGGGCAAAACCCAAGACACGGAGTTAACCTTTGGAAAGGGTGGGCGGGTGGGACAAAGACTAGCCCTGGACCTTTGAGGTAGTTGACAGATGAGGTCACATGGGGGAGTAATACAGGTCCATATGGAGGAGGCCAAAGGATCTTTTGGGAAGAACAGGGTCTTGCTCTGTCACCAAGGCTGGAGTGCAGTGGTGCAATCGTGGCTCACTGCAGCCTAGACTTCCTGGGCTTAAGCGATCCTTCCACTTCAGCCTCCTGAGTAGCTAGGACTACTGGCACATGCCACCAACCCCAGCTAATTTTTTTTTTAATTTTGGGGCCAGACATGGTGGTTCATACCTGTAATCCCAGCAGTTTGGGAGACTGAGGCAGGCAGATCAGTTGAGGCCAGGAGTTCAAGCCAGTCTGGCCAACATGGCCAAACACTGCAAAAGCTTGTCTTTACTAAAAATGCCAAAAATTAAGTAACTTAAGCATATCCTAAGAAAAAGAAAAAGAAATAAATAAAAACAATTAGCCAGGCATGGTGGTGGTACCTGCCATCCCAGCTACTCAGGAGGCTGAGGCATGAGAATCACTTAAACCTGGGAGGCGGAGGTTGCAGTGAACTGAGATTGTGCCCCCTGCATTCCAGCCTGGGTGACAGCGCAAGACCTTGTCTAAAAAAAAAAAAATTTTTTTGTAGAGATTAGGGGGAGTCTCCCTATATTGCCCAGGCTAGTCTCAAACTCCTAGGACAATGCGATCCTCCCGCCTCAGCCTCCTAAAGTGCTGGGAAGTGTGAGCCACTGTGCTTGACCTCATTATCCTTGAATGGGGATCATTGAGTGGTTTCTGGCCTGGGGCAAGCTTCCCAGCCCTGATGCAGGCTCAGCAGAAAGGGCCCAGAAAGGCTGTAGGAGTTGGGGAGGGATGACTCAGGCCACAGCTCCAATCCCACTACCCTCTCTCCAGGACAGCCCGTGCCTCAGCTGGCCCCGTGTTCAAGGGCGTTTGTAAGCAGTTCTCACGCGCTCAGGGCCATGGCTTCATCACCCCCGAGAACGGGTCCGAGGACATCTTTGTGCACGTGTCTGAGTGAGTCCCCTTCACCTCCCTGTTCTTGGCCCCTGCCCTAGCATCCCCAACAGTGCCTCAAAAATTTGTCGCCCAGGCTGGAATGCAGTGGTGCATTTTCGGCTCACTGCAACCTCCGCCTCCCAAGTTCAAGCAATTCTCTGCCTCAGCCTCCCAAGAAGCTGGAATTACAGGCACCTGCCACCATGCCTGGATAATTTTTGTATTTTCAGTAGAGATAGGGTTTCACCATCTTGGCCAGGCTAGTCTTGAACTCCTGACCTTGTGATCCACCCACCTTATCCTCCCAAAGTGCTGGGATTACAGGCATGAGCCACTGCACCCGGCCCTGAGGTCTGTTTTCTTGGCACCTTTTCTGTCCTCTGAGTAGGGGCTGAGGGTGCGTTTTCGGAGGAGGGCTGGGAGCAGGTGGGGAGTGGGCATGCAGACCCCAGAAGCCAGGGAGCCAGTGGCTGGGCCCTGGATCCTGTTCCAGCATCATGGGGGCCTAAGAGGGCTGGGCCAACTCCTAGGCTCTCAGCCTGGAAAAGGCCTTCAGGCAGGTAGGCCAGGAAGTAGAGATGGATGTCTAGGCCTGGTGCCACCCACTCCTAATGCCAAGAGGACCTGGGGAGGTCACTGAACTTCTCAGAGCTTTAGGGATCTCCCTGTGCCCTTTCACATCCCAGTCCCTAAGGGACCCAGAAAGGGAGGTACAGCTTATGAGTCCCATTTTATTTTTTGAGACTCATTCTGTCACCCAAGCTGGAGTGCAATGGCGCAATCTCAGCTCACTGCAACCTCCACCTCCTGGGTACAAGCAATTCTCCTGCCTCAGCCTCCCAAATAGCTGGGGCTACAGACACAAACCACCACACCTGGCTAATTTTTGTACTTTTAGTAGAGACGGGGTTTTGCCATGTTGGCCAGGCTGGTCTCAAACTACTGACCTCAGGTGATTTACCTGCCTCAGCCTCCCAAATTACTATGATTACAGGTGTAAGCCACCGTGCCCATGAGTCCCATTTTACAGATTCGGGAGCTGAGGTTCTGAGAAGCAAGGCCTGGCCAGGCTTCCTGGCCTAGAAAGACTTAAGGCTGTCCCCGAGGCCAGGCCGCAGGGCTGTCTGGGGCATAGGGCCTGCTGCTGGGCTGACACCCCCCTCTCCTGCCTCCCAGCATCGAGGGGGAGTACGTGCCAGTGGAGGGCGACGAGGTGACCTACAAGATGTGCCCCATCCCGCCCAAGAACCAGAAGTTCCAGGCCGTGGAGGTGGTGCTCACTCAGCTGGCCCCCCACACTCCACATGAGACGTGGTCTGGCCAGGTCGTGGGCTCCTAGGCTGGGTGGCTCACAGGCCAGCTGGCCAGGGGGTGGGGAGCCACACAGGGTGAACGGGCAGCAGCTGGCTCCATGCCCCACTGCCCCAGCTGATCAGTCCTTCAGTGGCCTCAGTGTGCACGTCTGTCTGACTGTCTGTCTGTCTGTGCTTGTGGCCGTGAGCGTGTGCCTTCACCCACCCCATGACCCGTGACTGCTGTGTGAGCTGGCCAGGAGGTGGGTGGAGGGCGAGGCCACCAGACCTGGCTTCTTGCTGTCCACTGCCTCTCTCCTCCCCTCCCTGCCACAGATACGCAGGACCCACTCGCCCTCCTGCCCACCTGTCCCCTGGCCTCTGCCCCTGAGCCGTCCAGTGTCAGTCCCTGGCCCGGGGCCAGGCTCTCTGTGCTATTCACGTCTCCCTCCCTGGGCTGAGGTTCCCCACCACGGCCTGGACCCTCCCTCAGAAGCCTGGTCGGTGGGCGCTTTGGGGGAGCCTCCCAGCCTCTGACAGGGGAAGAGGCAGACACAGAGGCACGTGGCCCCTCACTGCTGAGGCCAGCCTTCCTTCCTGCTCTCCTCTCTCAGTGCACTGGAGAGGCAGGAAGAGGGGCCTGAGGGAGGAAGGGGTTTGGGATTCCCATTTTGCTGGCCAGTCCCTCCTCCTCAGCCTGGCAGTGGCTCTGGCCTCCTCCCCCTGGGCTGTGCTGAGCTGAGCCCAGGGGTCTGCCGAGGGTGGGGGTCCATCTCTCCAGCTTGGCTGCAGCCCTCCTTTCCCCGGACTCACAAGCCCCACTGATGCTCTGGGTCATGCCCGGCTGACGGCTGCCGAGGACTCCACGATGATGGATGAATACACATCCATCAGGCAGGGCTGGGCCAGGGCACCCATGAGGAGGGCCTGGGAGACAGGCCCTGTGGCCCCCATGTCAGCCCCTCTTCCCAAGGCCCTGATAGACCAGCAGCTCAGGTGTGGCTCTTACTGCCTCCATCCCTGAAGATGTGCAGCTGTCGCTGTTACCTGGAGTCCTTTTGGGGCCAAGATGTGTGTGCACCCAAGCTGGTGGGCATTCACTCCCAAGCAGGGGCCAGGGTGGCCTGGCCTGGGAGGCCAGGAAGGAGGGCCCTGTCTGCCTCCACCTCTGGGCACAGCCCCTGCCCACCACCCTCCCAGAGAGCACATCGCCTGACAGGGGGAAGTGGGGCCGTGGTTCAAGGGAGGGCAGGCCAGGGTGAGTAACACTGGGGGCTCAAATGCCCAGGATGAGGGGATCAGTGACTGTCTCAGAGGATCCCTGGCCTTGTAGGTGCCCCAAGAGCCCACGGTAGAGATCAGCCGGGGTGCCTGCATCCCGCCCCTGCCCCCAGGGCCCACCACACAAAATCTGGGAGCCCAGAGCTGCTGAGGTGTGCTGGTCATCCCCCTAAAATGGGCACAGCCCAGCCTGTCCCATGAGGAATAAGGGCCCCTAGCCCCCTTGAGAGAGGGCTTGTTGGTGAGGGTTGACTACTGGGGGCCCCTGAGGCTCCCTTCCTGTGGAGAAGCTGCCTTTTAAGGCACCACTGGCAGTCAGGATATGGTGGCATCAGCCCTGGGGCCGCCTGGGTGGCAGGGGGGCAGCAGCTCTCATCCCCACTCACAGGCCCTGCAGCGCCCATTTGGAATTCCTCCCAAGACCCCTGGACACCTGGATCCCGCATTCTTCCTAACACTGGCAATAAACCCTCAACTGTGACCCACCGTGGCCTGAAGCTGCCTCTGTGTCAGGGTCCCCAAGGAAAGGGCTGGGGGCAGACACACCAAACTGGCTCTTCTTTGGGGCTTCGATGGCCCCTGTCCTTGACTGGATCAGAGACTTCCTGTGTGACCTGGGCCAAGTCCCTGCCCTCTCTGTGATGTTTACTCAGCTGCAAAGTGGTGGCGGTGACAGTATGTGACTGGGGCCAATTATCCATTCAGACACAACTGACACCTACTTCATTCTGCGAACTTTAATACTGTGACAAAGTTCTCTAAAGTAGGCACCTTCCCCACCGTACCCCATTGCCCAGGGCAGGCAGGCAGGGCGGGCTAGATCTCATACTGACACTTGCACATGCCTCCTCCTGGCACAGAAAAAAACCTGTTCTGTACCGAATTACAAGCAGCAGCTGCGGCCTGGCCAGGTGGAGTACTGGGAACACTCTGGGCCCCTGAGAGGACGGAGCCAATGCCACCAGGAGCTGACTGGCTGGGGACGCTGTCCGCACAGACTCCGGCCCCCGTCTAGGTGGGCCTTGCAGCAAGGGTCCTGGGCCAGAGGAGGGGCCCCAGCATCTATCCAACAGCAGGACCTCTCTTTAGGCCTGAGTCAAACTTTTCAAAAGTCACAATGCACAGATGTGGGCCCCGGTCACGCCTCATGGGCTGTCTCTGGGAAGAAAATCTCTCGGCATCGCTGCACTGTGTCCTGAGGAGAGACCACGCTGTGGCCGACAGTGCGGGGGTCAGCAAAGATCTCAAAATCGTTCCCACCCTGCACACCGGATGGGCAGAGAAGGCATACTTAGCGGGAGTCACTTTCCACATCAGCTGCTATAGACCCGCCCCTCCTCCTGGCCCTTCAGAACTGCCAGGAAGCCCACCTTCTCAGCCCTCATCACCATCCTGCCCTGACTTGCTGTGTGATGTGGGACAAATGCCCGGCCCTCTGGGGACCCCAGCCTTCCGATCTGTGTAACGGGGTTAGCGAACAATGGTGGTTCTCCAGGAGCCCCCCCACCAAGAGGTCTGTTGTGTTGCCCCATGTTCTGGCCTTGACCTCGGGTGATCTGCACTGGGGGAAACCTGGGCTGGGGCACACTCACAGGGCTGGTCTCATTCCCAAAGAAGTGGATGGTGTCGAAGCTGTCCTGGTCCAAGCTGTCCAGGCAGTAGCGCTTGTCCCAGCCCTCAGGGAAGACGTCAAAGCTGATCATGCCTCCTGGGGGCAGGGGTGAGGACTGTTATTCCCTCCTGAGAGGGGCAGAAAAGGCTAGCAGAGGGGTTGCTCATTCATTCATTCATTCATTCATTCAACAACCCTCGAGTGCCTACTGAGGGCCAGGATCAGGACACGGGACAGACTTAGGATACTCAAGGAAGTTATAACACAGGCTGGAGAACAAACAAGACCATGAAATGGGTGGGGGAAGCTCATCCAGCCTGGGTGGTCAGGGGAGACCTCTGAGGAGGTGACAATGAGCTGGGACCTGAGCCGAGTGAGGATGGCTGGGGAACAAAGCACAGCCCCTAAGGCAGGGAAAAGGACTAGAGTCTCAGCAACGGAGGATGCTGGGAGAGGCAGGGGGAGGGCTTGCAGGCCCTGGGCTTCACATAGAGAGGGAGGAATAGCCTTGGCAGGGCTTTGAGCAGAGGCACATCATGACTCCAGCTCCCGCCTCTCTGGCCACTGGGGAATGGGTGAGGTGTCAGAGGGGAGCCCGGCTGCGTCAGGGTCAGTTGGAGCCTGGGACAAGCTGCTGGCAGTGGAGGTGTGAGCACCAGTGGGATTCCAGACATGGGGCCCTGGGACTTCTAAGAGTTTGGACTTAGGAAGGGGCCAGGGAGAGCATTCAAGGGAGAGGCTTAGGTTTTTGGGCTGAGACAATGGGTAGGCGTGAGGTGTTTACCACTGAGGTGGGGAAAACTGGGGGCCAGTAAACACTGAGCCCCTTTCTGCACCGGGTCAGCCAGCCCCTCTGCCCTGAGCAGGGGAGGGGCTCCTAAAGCCACCAGGGGCCACAGCCTGGTCTTGGGAGGAGTGGATGGTGCAAGGAGGGTCCCCTGCACAAGGCTTTCCAGTCCCTCTGCCGGGTGGACATACCTCGGGAGAACCTCAGCCCTTTGCCAGCAAACTCTGTTTTCAGGGCTTCCACGAACTTCTCCCGGATCTTCTCTTTCTGCAGAGGGGAGGGGGTGGATGGCAGCTCAGAGGACCTGCTGTGTGCCAGACCCTGACTGGACACACAATCCATGTGAGCTTGTTGAGCCTTCCAGGTGGGTAGGACCCCCTCACTGTGCAGATGAGGAAATTGAGGCTCAGAGAGGGGTCATGCCTTGGTCAAGGTCACCTAGCCCTGGTGGCCGAGCAGGGCCCAAATCCAGAGAGGATGGGGCTACCAATGGGGCTGTGGGCTGAGTCTTCTGAAGGGGGCCTTGGAGGAGAGAAATGAAGAGGAAGGCCAAGGAGACGGGGCAGTCTGGGTCCCACGTCAGTGCCCACCTCCAGGCAGGGCTTGATCCTGTTGGCTGTGCCTAGCTGAATACAGCAAACACTCAGAAATGAGTTTGGGAGCTGAGAGCAAGAGAGCCATGAGGAGGTGGCCGTGGGCATTCAGAGAGGGCAGGATGCCAGGCATGGTACAGCACCCACTGTGCAAAGACGTGGCTGGGCTGGGGGACTCAGTAGTGCCCAGGCCGGTCCTGTCCCTCTGAGCAGGCAATCTGGCAGGAGCTCTGCAAACATGGAGCAGGGGGACAGTCCCCCACCACCCCCCAGGGATCCCTCTAGGATCTCCATCTCAGAGGGCCACAAAGGGGAGTGGCCATCCCCATCCCAAGAGGTGGCTGAACATCTAAACCAGCCAGCAGGACATTCAGTCGACAGAGGGTCTCAAGACCAGGCTAGGAAGTCTGACCACATCCTGGGGGACCCAGAGGTGCTGAAGATTTTGGAGCACAGGAGTGGAGTGGCTGGTATGGCTCTGTAGTCAGAGCTGGGTAGGACTGAGGCAGAAAGGCAGGCAGTGGTCAGCAGCATGGAGGCTGGAGAAAGGACCCAGGGAGGATGTCAGATATAAAGCCAGACACCCCCAGCCTGAGATCTGAAGGCAGGTAGCCAGGCTTGGCTGCTGTACTGCTCAGCTGTGTGACCATGGGCAAGTCACCTGACCACTCTGAGCCTATTTCCTGGACTAAAGGAGGGAGAAGTAATGAATGAACCCTGCCTGCTTCCCTCTCATGGAAAAGCAGAGATGAGGGATGTGAGCCCCCTGCCAGCCTTGACCTGGCTTTCCAGCCAGTAGATGGACTCCAGGGGAGGCCAGAGTCCCCACTAGCAGCCACTCTGTAGGCCCGGGGCTACTACTAAGGGTGCCCTAAGCTCTGAAGAAATGTTTCCACATGGCCAAGGCTCGCTGTACCTCCCTTCTCTAGAGAACAAGGCTGGTCACGGGACAGCCCCATGTGCAAAGCCAGCCTCAGCAGGGACCGACTAGCACTGTGACCTTGAGCTGGTCACTCACCCTCTGGCCTCAGCGTCCTCATCTAAGGAAGGGAAGTACTCGTCCCTCCCTCAGGGTTCTGGAAGACTAGAGCTGGGTCAAGCATTTATACCACATCTAAGCTCGGGCAGGGCGCACAGATTAGGAAGGTTCATGCCCCTCCAGTGCCAGAAGGGGGCAAACAAGAGCCAAAAATACTTGAGAAGAACCAGGGCTCTGGGGTGGGAAGTTTGTGTATGACTCCCCAATCCCAAGTCAGGCTCGGTCCATGTGCCACCTCGCATGATACCCCATGAGATGGGAACTGCTATTACCCCCACCTTACACATAAGGAAACTGAGGCACACAGAAGAGCTGCTTTTCCAGGTCATGAGGCAAATGGGTAGAGCTGGGACTGGGAACCTGGGTGGACAAGGAGTCACCTCTCAGCATGTGTGTGTTGGGGAGGGTTTCCTCGTCAATGACCAATCTTAACTAAAAAAAAGTCCCCGTAGCTGGGCTCAGTGGCTCACGTCTGTAATCCCAGCACTTTGGGAGGCCAAGGCGGGTGGATCACTTGAGGCCAGGGGTTCGAGGGCAGCCTGGCCAACATGGCAAAACCCTGTCCCTACTAAAAAATACAACAATTAGGCCAGGTGAGTGGCTCACACCTATAATCCCAGCACTTTGGGAAGCCCAGGCGGGCAGATCATGAGGTCAAGAGATTGAGACCATCCTAGCCAACATGGTAAAAACCAATCTCTACTAAAAATACAAATATTAGCCGGGCATGGTGGCATGAGCCTGTAATCCCAGCTACTTGGGAGAGTGAGACAGGAGAATCGCTTGAACCTGGGAGGCAGAGGTTACAGTGAGCCCAGACGGTGCTACTGCACTCCAGCCTGGGCAACAGAGTAAGACTCTGTCTAAAAAAAAAAAAAAAAAACAAGCTGCAGAGATCCCTGCCCTGATCCCTGATAGAGCTTACAGTTCTGGGAAGGGGACAGACAGTAATTTGGATTTTAAAAGCAGATGGTAGAAGATGGCCAAGGCTGCTCGGGGAAAAGTAAGAGAGGGGAAGGAGCAGGAGGTGCAGTGTGCTTTGGGAGGCCCCACAGAGGGACAAGCTGGGCCTGAGAGAACTATGCTCTGGCTGAGGCGCAGCCCTGAAGTGGGACACTGCTGTCTCTAGTATCAGCCAGGAGGCCATGGCTGGAGCAGAGGGCGGGGAGAGCCGAGGAACAGGTCAGAGAGAATGATGGAACGATGTCGACAGGCCAACATGGAAAGGTTTGTATGGGTGGATCGGTCCATCCCTGAGAGGGAAGGAGGCGATGGGGAGAAAAGCAAAACGCACATCATGGTTTAGCAGGGGTAGCCCAGGCAGAGATGAGGGGACCTTGGTGCGTTCCAGGAATAGAAAGTGGAGCCTGAAGGACATAGAGAGGAGATCCGGAGAGCTGTAGCCAGGCAGAGCTCTCAGGGCTTGGGGCAGTGTAGCAGAGGGTTAGGACATCATCCAGTTGGCAATGAGGAGCCATGGAAGGATTGTAAGTGAGGGAGCGGGGCTAGTAGATGTGGCTGACGTGTTTGAAAGGTTCTCATGGGCTGGCACGGTGGCTCATGTAATCCCAGTACTTTGGGAGGCTGAGGCAGGAGGATCACCTGAGGTCAGGAGTTCAAGACCAGCCTGGCCAACATGGTGAAACCCCATCTCTACTTAAAATATATGGTTGGGCGTGGTGGCGCATGCCTGTAATCCCAGCACTCTGGGAGGCGGAGGTGGGCAGATCACCTGAGGTTGGAAGTTCAAGACCAGCCTGACCAACATGGAGAAACCCCGTCTCTATTAAAAATACAAAATTAGCCGGGCACAGTGGTGCACGCCTGTAATCCTAGCTACCCAGGAGGCTGAGGCAGGAGAATCACTTTAACCTGGGAGGCGGAGGTTGTGGTGAGCCAAGATCATGCCACTGCACTCCAGTTTGGGTGACAGAATGAGATTCTGTCTCCAAAAAAGAAAAGAAAGGTTCTCAGTGGCATTGTTGGAGAGCAGGCTGACAGGGCTTATGCGAGGGTGGGGAGAGACAGAGAGGAAAGTTGGAGTGGGCTGGGGTGGGGGAAAGGGGTAATCTGGAGAGTGGGGTCTCAGTTCTGCAGATGAACAGATTTGACACAGACTAGAGATCTGAGGAAATAGGAGTTGTTGGACCCAATGTGGGTGGGAAGGCAGAAATGGTGTTCCCAGGTGTTGGTCTGGCTTAGCGAGTGGCTGCTGGTGCTGGTCACCTAGGGAAGGGGACCAGCAGGGTTGGAAAGATGCAGGTGTGTCTGTGACAATGGCGCATGGTGGGTGCCCAAAAGGCTTCAGCTAAATCAGAACACCTCCCACGGTCTGTTTTACTGATGAGAAAATAAAGGCTCAGAGAAATTGAGTGACTAAGGCCCCGCAGACCCAAGGTTGCACAGCTAGTTGTACCTTGTCCAGTTCGGAGAACTCGATCCGCTCCTCCAGGGTGCAGCTGCGGCCAATGGGTGAGATGTTTAGCATGCCATTCCGGAATTCGATGAAGGTTCCACTGGTGGTGAGAGAGGGTGGGGAGCCAGAGAGAACCAGAACAAACCTGAATTCAAATCTAGCCCCACCTGGGACCCCAGCCTTGTAGGACTTCAAAGGGGACAAGAATCCACACTCCTCGACAAAAAATCAGGGGCCCAAGTATCTCCAGGCTCCCTCTGAGGGACCCACACTTCTCCTCCCTCAGGCCCCAGGTTCTGGAGATCAGGCTGGTGGGACCTCACCGCTTCTTGGGCAGCCTGAGCAGGGCCATGTAGCTGAGGCAGAAGTTGATCAAGTCCTGCAGCAGCTCCTCCCCTAGGTGGTTCTGGATGGTCTGGGCAAGGAACACAGGGCTCTGAATGTGGCCTGGGCTGCCTGACCCTGAGACAGGCACAGCGTCTCTCCCCCAGCACAGCACAGAAGGCACCCTTGACTGCCCCACTGTG
Organism: Cacajao melanocephalus; assembly: GCA_963573385.1. Taxonomy (NCBI): domain Eukaryota; kingdom Metazoa; phylum Chordata; class Mammalia; order Primates; family Pitheciidae; genus Cacajao; species Cacajao melanocephalus. The sequence continues at coordinate 32,937 of CAUYLG010070654.1, forward strand.
GAAAAGTGGGGCACCCCTGGCTAAGGCCCTGGCACACTGACCTGCTTGGAGAGCAGTCGTCCGTGCTTATACTGCACCGTCCCGTTCTCGGCAAACACATAATCAAACTTCTCAATGACTTTGGGGCCACATAGAGGACAGGAAAAAGAAAGAGTGTGAGACCAGGTCTGTGATGCCACAGGCAAGTAGAGAGGAAGCTCACACCCTTGGTTTCACATTCAAAGGCCATTTGTTCAATCCCAGGCTGCAACCTGCTTCTCCAGCCTTTCTCCCTCTGCAGCTTGGTTTTCTTCCAAAGGAGTCAGTCACACATCTGGGCCTCTGCACACAGGCATCCATGCAGGTCCTTCTGTCAGGACCACCCTGCCTTGGCTTCCCTGCCACTCATCCTCCAAGATCCAGCTCCCTCCTCTGGAAGCCGTGCAGTACTCTCCGGCAGAGGGTGTCATTTCCAGTCTGTGCTCCCCGGCCCCTCTGCAAAGGGGCTTCCTTCCTTCCATTCTACAGCTGCCATCACATTGTGTTCCCAAAGCTGGCTGCATGGGAGAGTTGGAGTTTTCAGCTCTGGCTGCCTCGAGAAGCAACTGGATTAGGCGGGAGGTGAGGCACAGGGAGCACAGCCCAGAGACTGTTGCAGTGTCTGGGTGGCATGTGGTCACCTGGACTATGATGGGATGGTAGAAATGAAGACAGAGGGGAAAGAAAGATATTTTGGGGTTTGCTGATGGAATAAACAAGGGGTGCGGAAAAGGAAAAATTCAAAGAAGTTTCTGGCTCGAGGAACTGGAGGCACCCACTTTGACTGAGCTGAGATCAGGAGCTCTGAGGTCCAATCAATTTCCTAGATAACTTCAGAGTCGTCCTGTTAAATGGGATGATCACACCCACTCTCAAGTGTGATTGTAGGGATTAAATGAAATAACATTAACATATGATCATTTTTGACAAATAGTAGCCATCATTGATTCTGCCCCCCCCCTTTATTTTTTGATATGAAGCCTCACTCTGTCACCCAGGCTGCAGTGCATTGGCCTGATCTTGGCTCACTGCAACCTCTGCCTCCCAGGTTCAATCGATTCTCCTGCCTCAGCCTCCTGAGTAGCTGGGATTACAGGCATGTGCCACCACGCCCAGCTAATTTTTTTTTTTTTGAGATGGAGTCTCACTCTGTTGCCAGGCTGGAGTGCAGTGGCACGGTCTCAGCTCACTGCAACCTCTGTCTCCCAGGTTTAAGTGATTCTCCTGCCTCAGCCTCCCAAGTAGCTGGGACTACAGGTGTGTGCCACCACACCCAGCTAATTTTTGCATTTTTAGTAGAGATGAGGCTGGTCTTGAACTCCTGACCTCAAGTGATCCACCTGCCTTGGCCTCCCAATGTGCTGGGATTACAGGCGTGAGCCACTGTGCCAGCCAGTTCAGCCCATTTTAAAGATGAGGAAATCAAGACTCAGCAGGGAGAAATGAGAAGTAAACTGCATAAGGGCAAGTTCTGCCTGCTTTGTTCCCAGCTGTTTCTCTAGGGCCTGGCACAATGCTGGGCAATAGGAGGTGCTCAAATGTTTGTGGAATCAGTGAGGGAACTATCTGGCTGCTCTCTCTCTTCTTCTTCTGCCCCACAGAAGCAGGACTGGCTCTTTGAAGATGCCCAGGAATCTCTCAAACTCCCTACTCCCACTACCCCCAGCCCCACGCCTACCTTCATCCCCATCACCCAGCTGCTCAGCGATCTTAGAGTAGTCAGAGCCGCCCACCACACCAATCTGCACTCGACTTCGCAGCTTCTGCAGGAAGGCGGCCACCTCAGGGTCAATTTTCTATGGGGGAAGAGGGGAAGTACAGCATTCTGGCTTTCAGCATGTCTAGGACCTCCACTTAGCCCTCATTTAGTACTCAGAACCAGGGAGCCTACATTCTACGTGGATCTGAAGCAATACAAGGGTTAGACACCAAAAATTAGACAGGTGGGGGATCATCATGGCTCAGGTCTGTAATCTCAACACTTTGGGAGGCCAAGGCAGAAAGACTGCTTGATCCAGGAGTTTGAGACTGGCCTATGACTTTTTTTTTTTTTTTTTAGAGATGGACTCTTGCTCTGTTGCCGAAGCTGGAGTGTAGTGGCACGATCTCAGTTCACTGCAACCTCTGCCTCCCACGTTCAAGCAATTCTCCTGCCTCAGCCTCCCAAGTAACTGAGACTACAGGCATCCACCACCACGCCTGGCTAAGTTTTGTATTTTTAGTAGAGACAAGGTTTCACTATGTTGGCCAGGCTGGTCTTAGAACTCTTGGCCTCGTGATCCGCCCACCTCTGCCTCTCAAAGTGCTGAGATTACAGGCGTGAGCCACCACGCCAGCCAATTTTTTTTTAATTTTTAGTAAAGACAGGGTTTCACCATGTTGGGCAGGCTGGTCTCGAACTTCTGATCTCAGATGATCCACCTGCCTGGGCCTCCCAAAGTGCTGGGATTACAGGCGAGAGCCAGCGCACCCAGCTGAAAATTGGCATGGTGGCACTCGCCTGTGGTCCCAGCTACTGAGGCAGCTGAGGCAGGAGAATCACTTAAGCCCAAGAGTTCGAGGCAGAGAGCTTTGATTGCACCACTGCACTCCAGAGATGGTGATAGAGTGAGACCCTGTCTCTAACAAAATAGCATCACAATCAAGTTGATTCTTGAGAAGCCAACGGTAAAAACCCGTCTCTACTAAAAATACAAAAAATAACCCAGGCATGGTGGCATGCGCCTGTAGTCCCAGCTCCTTGGGAGGCTGAGGCAGGAGAATCACTTGAAACCAGGAGGCAGATGTTGCAGTGAGCCAAGATTGCACTATTGCACTCCAGCCTGGGTGACAGACCAAGACTCTGTCACAAAAAAAAAAAAAAAAAAAGGTTAGGCTTCACATCAGTGAAATAAGATTTTTATTTTTAAAAATTGTTTCATCAGTAAGGCTTATTGCCAAACCTAATCTTTTTAAATTAGACCATGCCACATCTTAAGTATTATGCTCCT